>CAJVQC010001066.1:0-10939 GCA_910592285.1 Racocetra persica
GAAATGGATAAAGTATCTAAGACTTCTTGACTGACAGATATACCGGAGATGTCTTGGTAACACAGGTTTAGTTACATTACAGAGGGGTTAAACAGGTAACACCTATAGTCAGGTTACAGGTACGGCATCTAGTGTAGAATCTGTATGATATACAGGCGGACTACTTAAATTAGATACCAAAAGTGTACGTGTGACTAGTATGTACTCTCTAATGTAGGGGTCCCTAAAGAACCCTTCGCTATATATACCTGAATAAAAATCCTAGCTTCCAAAAGGGTAGACATTAAAAAAAAAAAAAATAAATAAAATAAAATATTTTTTAGTATATAATACTCAATGCGAGAAATTAAATTGCTTTGAAATTATATAAATAACAATATAAATATACAAGCCAAGTTTGATAAGGTACTAACCCTAATTATCTGAATTGATATTTCAAATTAACTAATTTACTAACTACTATATCTGATAAACTTTGTTCTAAGTTATATAAAATATATAAGAAAAAACTTTACTCGATCTCTGAATAAACTCCGAAACTTTTATATTTTCAAAAAAGGATACTAATAATTATATCATATAAAACAGTATTATCAAGATTTCTAAATTTTTAGAAGAGAAAGATGTGATTATTGAAGCAGTATATAAACATTTTCTCTTCTTGATATATATTAATTCAAATATATGGTATCAAGATATATTTAAATATACTAATTTAGAAGCCAAATATCTAATATGTAAAAAATATATATATATTTAGATATATGGGGTAATTAAAGTTGTTTAGATAAAAATAATTATTACTTTCTTAATTGCTTTTTTTGTATTGATTAAAAGAAGCTTTGCAAACTTAGGAAACCAAATTTAGATATGAAAAAACTTTCATTAGTAGATTATGATTCAACAAATAAAAATTATTAATTTTAGTGAAAATAGATACAAAACATTTTTATTCTATAAGACAGTATAACTAATAACCAATACTTGTTCATACAATCATATAAAAATAAAAAATAAAAATGGTGAGACCATGAGTACTCTTCTTTATTTAATAAAATTTTTTTTGCCAGAATAGTAATATACAAATAAAATAATACAAATATGAAAAAAAAATTAAAAACTATTATAACTGTTAGTTTCATTACTTTTAAAAATATTATAGAGTTGATATCAGAATAATTACACAGTATTTAATATTCAAGAATTATGTCTATACTAGATAGCTTTTTTGATTGCTTTCTGAATTGGAGTCATTAGTCTTAGAAGCATTACTATTATTAGTCTTGGAAGTAATGTTATTATTGGTTTTGGGGGTGGTAGTATTGTTGGTCTTGAAGATGGTACTATTGTTAATGCTTATTTTTTATATCTGAATACAAGAAAAATCATAGTAAGTAAAAATTCATCTTCATAGATTTTGTTAAATGAAATAGCAAAATTACTTTAAAAATAAATTACAGGCAAGTAAATCAAGTAAAAATATATATAAGCAAAAAATAACATTATTTCTAACTTATCTTAAAGTGAAAACTTGCTTATTTTATACTTCATATTCATTAGATTTAGAGAACCTGCCAGAAGAAAAATTATAAACTTAGTAATTATGTTATTCTTATACAGTATTAGATCATACTTAATAAAGCAATCTTATTCTGGTTATAAGTTCCAAATATTAAATCTATTTTATTATTTTTCTAGTGAAATTAACTCTTTTATAATTAATAATTGCTTAAAGTAGGTTTAGATCTGATGATCTTAGAAGATAGCAGAGATTCAAAGTTTCTATAATATATGAATTTTAATAAAACAACTAATAAAGAATATTATACACTTTCTCTTATAGCTCTTTTAAGTTCTATTTGTACTTTTTCTTGTTACAAGATCATATATAATAAAAAAAAAAGTCTAGTTATTTGTAAAATTGGTTAATGATTAAAAAATTGATATTGAAAAAGTTTTTGTCTATATTTGAACTAATAAATCTGACTTGTGAGGCTATTAAATTAATGTGTTTCTGTATTTACTAGTATAGTAAAAAAATATAATGCTAGATATTTGATCAATATGCTTTACTATTTTTGTTATAAAATATATAAATAATGAAATGTATAATAGTTATTCTAAATTTATAAATCAGGCTATATAGTATGTAAAATTATTACTGTATCTTATATAACCAAACAATAATCCTAAAAATAAAAAATATAAGATTGTTGATTGAATTGCTATGTTTAATAATTGTGATGCTAAATTTGGTAAACACACAATTGTTTGTTAGAAAATTACAAAGTCTATTATAATATCAAATAAAGCAATATACTAACTATTGTTTTAACAAATTACTATTTTTTAGAAAGTGCATTCTATAATTGCAAAGTGTTAAATCGTCAAGTTATGTTTTACAATATACAATACTATAATAAAAAAATATTTGGCAAATTTATAAATTAACATGTATTAGAAGTAACTATACCTTTAGTTATAATTATATTTTCTAATAAAAGGATGTCTTCTAACATAAATGCTTATAATTTATTTAATATTTTTTTTAAAGCGTTAGTTTAGAATGACTTATCATCATAGCAACCCTGTGATCAACTAATCAAAATCAATTATATGAATCATATGAAATTATCTATTATATATAATATAAACAAATCGATCTTATAGTTCAGAACTAATAATTTTATTAATATTATATTATTATATAAATCATATACAAAAAAAAAAAGATGTTAATTTAAAGCAACCCATCACTATAGTGACTTTCATAATTGATCAATTAAAATTGATCACGTAAATTACATGATATTATTTATTATATATAATACAAACAAATTAATCCCATAGTTCAGAACTAATAATTTTATTAATATTATATTATTACATAAATTGTATACAAAAAAAAACCAAAAATTTTGCTTTAGCAAAAAAAAAATAATTGCACTCAAGATCCAAAAGTTGTTCTTAATATTAATTTCAACATTTTGGTAAAACTAACTTGAATTAAAAAAAAAAAAAATCAGTGAAGTAGAAGTAAATAACAAAAAAAAAAGAAACAAAACTTATCTAACTAAGACATAAAATATTTTTGGTACTAAATTCATATTTTGACAAAACTTAAAGAGAAAAAAAGAATGAAAAAAATAAAATTAGTGAAGTAAATAACAAAAAAATATAAAAAATAAAAAAAAATAATAAAACTTATCAAGACATTTCTAATACAGATTTTAATATTTTGGTAGAACTTATTTAAACTAAAAAAAGATTAAAATCAATAAAATGAGCCAAAAAAAAGAAAAAAAGAGAAATATAACTTAGGTGACACAAATTAATATATTTGATTTTCATATCCTAGCCGAGTCAGTGAAACAAGATCTGAAATTTTTTTTTTAAATATAATTAACCAATAGGATTTATGAAATTAAATCACATGACGAATAGAAATGATTAATATTGATTGTACATATATCATGGTTTTTATCTTTGCTAAATAATATTACAAGGCATACTCTTATATTAAAACTTTTAATGACATAATATAAATTTTTACTTTGGTTTTGTTAATTATAATTCTCAATGCAGTTTTAATAAAAATGTCAATAAAGTCTTGGCTATTTGAAATTATAACTTGAGTTATACTTTTTTTTTTAATTCAGTCAATAAATTCT
Source organism: Racocetra persica (assembly GCA_910592285.1). Lineage (NCBI taxonomy): Eukaryota > Fungi > Glomeromycota > Glomeromycetes > Diversisporales > Gigasporaceae > Racocetra > Racocetra persica. The sequence goes on from CAJVQC010001066.1 coordinate 3,672, forward strand.
TGTTCATATTAACCTTTTTTTTTATTATGTCTAATCGTTACTTTGGACCCTCCCAAAACCAATCATGTTAAAATCGATCTGTTTCTGCTATATAACTTATTTCTACAACTTATAACTAATAATTTATAAGGTTTTCAAACCCAATACTCTCTTAATATTAATGCAAGACCTGTTCACCGTGCATATCAGTTTTGAAAGGTTGGATAGTATTTGTCTTATATTTGAAACTTTTTTTTTATACTTTTTGGTTAAGATTTACTGGTTAGCAAGAGCATACAGACAAAACAACCAAATATACTGAACAAAATTTAAGCAAAAACTTAATTTTGGATATGTTGATATTGTAGTATCATTCCGAATACAATCGCAAATATAGTATAGTTCAAAATATAATCACAAAAAATATATATATCATTGTTGCTATATTGCTAATCATGCTCAAATTAATTGCCGATATCAAAAATTTATTGAATCAGCAAAACAATCATTCGGTTAATTTTTTACCAGATGTCCCAAAAATAGTGAAAACAGTTGTAATATTCGAAATATAACTATCAGAAACTACAATATTGCTAAACTGTCTTGATTTTTGAAGTATGAGTAGGTTTACGTATAACTGTGAAATTTAGATATCTCATTGCTACTGAAATATATATTTGGATTTTTTTATTGCAGCTAAGCATTGTAGATTTCACCTTCGCAAATTTTTATTTGTTGTCTGGTAATAATATTAAAATTAGTAATATTAATATCCGGTTTAGGCTTTTTTAAGTACTCGTTTGTAGTTGACTAATACCAGGTAATGCGTTAATTTAATATTAGCACTTGATGTAAGGGCCTATATGGGCCTAAGAAATTAAACTTTTGCCGGTCTGCAAGACCTGCAAAATAAAATTTTTAAAAAGTATGACCCATATTTTACTATGTTTTTGAATATCTGGCCTACAATTTTACTAAGATCTTAAAATTTTTGATTTTAACAGACCTCTATTTAGATGTTCTTATGAAATTTGGTTTATTTAAATTAATTAGCGTAACTTTGTAAAAAGAGAGAGATGAGCTGTATTTTATCTTTTTCGACTTACCTATTGGTAGAAACACTTGTAGTATTTTGATCCTAAATTTAATTATCAGTGATCTTTTAATCCAAATACCCAAATCAGAGATTCTTACTTCGATAGTCAAGGAACTTAAATAACAAACCTGAGAATATATTCAAAGTTAGCTTTATATTATAGTCTAATGCAGATTCGATCCAAATTCGATAGAATCTAGATAGTCTGCCAAAGGTAAGATTGAAACATTAAGCGCTTGCTCTATAGCATTATCTGCATTATTAACCTCACATAGATATATATATATATAAATAGGCAATAGTGGATATATATGAGTGCTGCTAAGAGAAACCCGCAAATCTTATCTAATAAGATTTACAAGTTTTTTCTTGGCAGCACTTATATATTAAAAGAGAAATATATCTTTATATCTATATATAGCATCAATATATAAAGTTAAATTTTGACTTTAATCAACCAGCATTTATGTGACTTTATTGCGAAATTATACGTTTAATAAACCTGATACAAATTAAGAACTTTTCTATTGTGTTTTATAATTATTTTTTAAAAAAAAATTTTTTCTTAAAAAAAAAATCTGTGCGGCTGTGTCACTAGACACCAGTTCATGATATGAAAATCAATTAATTAAATTTGTGTGGCCTTATTCAAAACAATATTTCTGATACTAATTTTATGTTCTGGTAAAGCAAACTTAACTCAAAGACTAAAAACAATAAATAAAGTTAGGAATAACCAAAAAAATAAATAAATAAAAAATAAAAAAAAAAGATCTATCTAATTCAAACCAAACTGTTCTTTGTATTGATTCTAGGTTTTAGCAAAACCTACTTGAATCCAGAAAAAATAAATGAATTTAGCAAATATCAAAAAAAAATACATCATCAGAAGAAAATAAATGAAGCAAAACCAGAAAATCTACAAGAATAATAAAAGAAGCCAGTAAGAATCATTAAATATTAAAAAAAAATAAAATAAAATAAAGAAAGCAAAAAACAATAAGAAAAGCTGATAAAAAATTTTAAATATAAAAAAAAACTACCAAGTTCAAAAAAAAAGTATATACCATAATTGCTACAAGTTAAGAGAAATACCAAGATTACTAGAAAAATATAAATAAAACAAAGCTAAAAAAACAATAAAAAAAGCTGATAAGAATAAAAAAAAATCAAAATTAAAAAAAAAGAAAGCAAAGAACAATAAAAAAAGCTGTTAAGAAATTTTTAAATATAACAAAAAAAATATATACTATAATTATCACAAGTCAAGAGAAGCACCAAAATTATCAGAAAAATAAATAAAGTAAAGTCAGAAGAACAATAAGAAAAGTTGATAAGAATAAAAAACAAGATCAAAAAAAAGAAAGCAAAGAATAATAAGAAAAACTAATAAGAATTTTTAAATATAACAAAAAAATACATACTATAATTACTATAAGTCAAAAAAAGCACTAAGATTATCAAAAGAATAAATGAAATGAAGCTAGAAGAACAATAAAAAAAGCTGGTAAGAATAAAAAAAATCAAAATCAAAAAAAAATGAAAAACAATAAGAAAAGTTGATAAAAAATTTTAAATATAAAAAAAACCTACCAAAATCAAAAAAAAAACCATATATACTATAATTGCTCAATTCAAGAGAAATACCAAGATTACCAAAAGAATATAAATAAAACAAAGCCAAAAGAAAATAAAAAAAGCTAATAAGAATAAACAAAAAAACAAGATCAAAAAAAATAAAGAACAATAAGAAAAACTAATAAAAAATTTTAAATATAACAAAAAAAAATACATACTATAATTGCTGCAAGTTAAAAGAAGTATTAAGATTACCAAAAGAATAAATAAAGTGAAGCTAGAAAAACAATAAAAAAAGCTGATAAGAATTTTTTTAAATATAAAAAAAATCACCAAGATCAAAAAAAAAAGAATATATATACAATAATTGTCACAAGCCAAAAAAAATACCAAGATTACCAAAAAAATATAAACAAAGCAAAGCCAGAAAAACAATAAGAAAAGCTGATAAGAATAAAAAAAAATCAAAAATCAAAAAAAAAAGTGAAGAACAATTAGAAAAGTTGGTAAAAAATTTTAAATATAAAAAAAAACTACCAAGATTAAAAAAAATATATATATACTATAATTGTTACAAGTCAAAAGAAGTACCAAAATTACCAGAAAAATAAATAAAGCAAAGCCAAAAGAATAATAAAAAAACTGCCAAGATCATTAGAAGAATATAAATAAAGCAAAGCCAGAAAATTCACAAAAATAATAAGAAAAGCTAATAAGAATCATTAAATATCAAAAAAAAATATATATATATTATGATTGCCACAAGTCAAGAGAAGAACCAAGATTACTAGAAGAATATAAATAAAGCAAAGCCACAAGAACAATAAAAAAAGCTGATAAGAATCTTTAAATATAAAAAAAACTACTAAGATCATCAGAAGAATATAAATGAAATAAAGCCAGAAGATCTACAAAAACAATAAGAGAAGCCAATAAGAAGCATTAAATATCAAAAATATATATATCATAATTGCTACAAGTTAAGAGAAGCATCAAGATTATCAAAATAATATAAATAGAAATTAAATCAAAAAAAATCACAAAGATTATCAGAAGTCAAAAAGAATAAAAAAAGCTAAAAAAAGCTAAAAAAAATATAAAAAAGCTAAGAAAAACCAGAAAAAACCAGATCAACAAACAACTATAAATTTGTAAAAACTTACTGAAAAAGTCAAAGACCCAAATCAAAAAACCACAAGAGAAGCCAAAAAGAATCATCAAAGACTTTCTATATTGTTGATTAAGATTGCTGTGATTGTCATAACAAAAATATTTAAAAGCTAGTATAAACCAAAAAAATAATTAAAATCATATATATATATACTATATGTATGTGTCAAACATGTGATAAATAATTGGGTTGGAATCAATAATTAATTTTGATTAATCAATCATATAGAAGTCACAATATGACAGGTTGCTATTATATTTTTGTTTTTTTTTATATTTCATTATATATTGTTATATTCACTATATATTGCTAAATTTTTTTATCTGTTAATAATTTAAAATCCAAAAACAATACAAGCATTTATTGAGAAGTATAAAAATAAAAATAAAATTTCTAACCTTATTAATATATCCCAAGAGAAATTAGTCAAAAAGTTGTTATACTATACTCACTATAATAAAAAATATAAGCTTGAAAAAGAATAAAATTTAGCCTTGTCAACAGATTATAATACGTCAAAACCAATTTTACTATTGATAACAAGAGATATTATTTTTGATCCAAATTGGGTATATATTATTTTTGTTTTAGATTTCAGTTTTACTCCTATGTCTGGTTTATTTTTGTATCAATTGGTTAATTGTTCAAGTTACTTGCTATGAGTATACTTAAGCTATGCAAAAAATTGTTGTTTTGTAACTAGGACTCTGGTTTCTGTATGTTATATATTCAAAAAGGCATAATTGTTATTTTGATAGCTTAGTACTTTGGCTTGAGTAGTTTGTTTAGTCTGCAAAAATATACAACCTAGTGTAAGTTTATATTATTATTCTTATCGATAATTGTATCAGATATCTAATTTTATTTTTTATTAATATTGATTATATTAGCACTAGTCCCAATATACAACTCAAAGATTATATAAATATGACAAAATTTATTATATTGAAAATAAATACAGTAGAAAAGTATCCTCCTTTGTCTATTGGGTTATATATTATCAAGAAGTATTAAAATTTTAACTAAAGATCTTTTAATTAATATACTAATTCAAGAGACAAGATTAGCTAATAATATTGAATTATTTGATGTCTCACTTAATTTTCTTTTGCTAGTAAATAAAAAAATAATTAAATGAAAGAGCAAGATAATATCAATTCCTATCCTAATAATGCAAAAAATAACTGTTTATAAGTTGCTCTTGGTTGCTAGTTGGGGATAAAGAAACCAGTTATAAAAGAAACATATATCGTCACCTTTGGTTTAAATAAATAGATCTTAAATATACTGTTAATTTTCAAAATATTAAATCACAGAATATTTTAAAAACCACCTTATATATTTCTTAAAAAAAAAAGCCTGTTTAATAATATCTGCTCAGAGTAATCTTTGTTCATTAAAAAATCAGTAAAACTTCATCATTTAACTATTTCAGAGTATATTACAGATATAGAAAGTAGAACCTTAGTTTACTTGATATTATTAAATAATTCAAGAGCAGTTATGCAAACAATAAATGCCATAAACTATTATTATTTTCATACCCTAAATAACTCTTCCTACTATAGTGATGAGTTTTAGAAAAATTTTATAGAATATTTTAATATATATACGAAATAATCTCCTCCTATTTACTAGTTCAAAATACTACAAGCTCTTATAATATTATACATTAAGAATATATTAATACTTTACTTCATAATCTTGGTTTATTATCAACCTCTGTTAATAAATTTGTATAAGAATTTTATAGAAATTTATATAAAAACTAGAGAAGTTGATGTGAAAACCCTTTGCACTTTAACCTTTTGGGATCTTTCTAATAATTACTATTAATTACAATATAACTAGCAATTACTATTAGGATAAATATAATAAACCAAATAGTTTATGCTGTTTGATTACTCTAGAAGAATTTGAAAGAAAAAAATTATAATTCCTAACTTCAGATTACTATACTGCTTTAGCTTGAGCAAGTTGTGGTATTTTTTTCATATCTTCTACTCCACAGTAACTTTTTACTCACAAAAAATATTTACTATAGTATTATATACTTTGTACATGATACCTTTTTTCATAATCTATGAAAATTTGCTAATATATATAATGATTTGAAGAATGAGATTAAGAGAAATATCAATAGGGATGATATTTTTTTATTAAATATCAAAATCTTAATAATGCTTAAGGATTGAATTCTTAAAATATATTTTTTATGCTAAAAAAAAATAATAACAATTTCTTATTCATCAATAGATTGTAGAAAAAGTTATATTTCTTTGGTATATACTAGGTATAGGTTAAGGGCAGAAGATCTGCTTCTAGATTTATAAGTAATTGATAGAAATATAATATATTTATTATATTATATATAAATATATTATATATTTAAAAAAATAAATAAATAAATTCTTGTCTTTTTCAAATATAGTTTTTATATAATTTTACTATGAGTTTACAATTGTCACTACAACCCAATATACATTTCTTCTATTCTTATTATATACATTATTTGCAAAATATGATAAATATATACAACTTTTCTAATAACCCAATTCATACTAAAAATGAATCTAGATATTTTTAGAGTATATAGTTATTAAATATAATAGGTCTAAATCTCTAAATATAATACAAATTATATAATCTCTAAAAATATGATATATAATATGTTAAATATAGTCTATATAGATAGATACCTAGTTTTAAGCAATACTAAATAGAAAAATAACTATCAATTTCTAGTAATTCATAAAAATAAAATACTATTTGATTAGAAGAACTGAATCTGGAATTAGTAAACTAATTATAAGAATAATAATTATTTAACTAATAATAAAAAGTGATATCTTATTATCAAAAAAATAAAATATTTATAGAAAGATAATCTCAGCCATGCTGTAGATATAAGTATAGCAATATGTTATTCATGCAACAAACTAGTTTATTTTAGAATAAAAAATAGTTATAAGTATGAATTTTATTATTTCATAAATAGATATTAGAGCACAAATTGCACAGGAAATACTTATTGTGATATTAATTATAAAGACTATATAGAACTTAAAAGCAGATCCAAAGCTAGCAACTCCTATTTTGAAAAAGAAGCAATTCATCATTATGAATTGTAGATACAGAATACTATCAAAGGAGTTAAACATGCAAGAGAAATTAGAAAAAAATTTGAGCTATAAATATCATATTACAGAAATAGCTTGAATATATATATAAACCCAATAGTCTCTGCATTTCAGAACTTGTTTAGCATTATAAATTATTATGAGCTATTTAAGAAAAAATATATTAAATTAACAATATATTCCTTAAACTATAAGCTTTTTTAAACAAATTTGTCTGAAAAATTATTATAAATATATTTATGATCTATATTTTTTAATTTTTAAAATATTTAAATAAATTTTTTTTTAATAATATTTGAAAATA
>CAJVQC010001067.1:0-10939 GCA_910592285.1 Racocetra persica
GGGTTACAGGTACGGCATCTAGTGTAGAACCTGTATGATGTACAGACGGACTACTTAAATTAGACACCAAAAGTGTACGTGTGGCTAGTATGTACTCTCTAATGTAGGGGATCACTAGAGAACCCTGTGCTATATATACTTGAATAAAAATCCTAGCTCCCAAGAGGGTAGACGTTAAAAAAAATAAAAAAATAAAAATAAAAATATAAACAATACTACCCAATTTGAAAAGTAAACAATATATTGATCTTTTGGAGGAGTAAGCTAGATCATCCACTTTTTTATAAAATTTTCTTGAAAAAAAGTAGAAGGCTAACAAAAGTATATAAGGTTCTTTTATAAGTTTTACAGTTGTATAGTTAGTTCTACAAGATTATACTATTTTAGCAAGAACTATTTCACTACTTGCTTCTAGAATAAATCTTCTAGTTTGGATGCTAAATATTTTGAGAAGTCTACCAGCAAAGAGAAAAGCTTGACCCCAAAAAAAACTACTTAAGTTATGCCTACTTCTTGGTATTTTGCATCTTTCAAGTTTCATCGACAGCAACTTGTTCAGAGATAAGTTCAGTTTCTAGAATAAACCTTCTGATTTGGATACCAAATATTTTAAAGAGTTCACTGAAAACAAAAGCTTGACCCCTAGAAAAACTGCCCATGCTATGCTCGCTTCTTGGTATTTCATGTCTTTAGGCTCTTACTCAAGACAAGACTAAAAAGTATATATCTTGAGACTTCCTATATCATTTTTCTGTAGTTCAGTTTTTTGTTGCGTTGTCCAGAAGATCATTAGAAAAAGATTTTTAAAAAAATAAATAATACTAACTGTTTTGGTAAATTATATATTAATTTTTTAAAAAATAAGCTAAAATATCTATTTTTAACAAAAAACTCAAAAAAAGCAGAAAATTAACAAAAAATATAAAATTTTTTTGTAAATTTTATAGTTACAATTAACTCTTATAAGGCAAATACTTAGAATTATCTAAATAAAGATATGTAACAAGACCTCATCTTAATACTGAAAAAAACAATTAACTCTCTTTAATCTGAACCTCTCTAATCTGAATATTATTAAATTCTCTTTAACTGAACAAAAAACTCTAGAATATTTGTAAATTTTATTATAAAATTCAAATTAGCTAATAGTAACTATTTGAGAACCAAATCTAAAAAATTTTTTATATATAAAAATCCTTAAGGAATATTTTTAACAAAAAAAAAGTTGACTATATATAGATAGCTTTTAATATTTTTAATAATAGTTAAATACAAATATTTTAAAAAATTTACTAAAAACAAGAAAGTTTGAATTCAAAACAAACTATCTAAAATATATTTACTTTTTAAATTTTATATCTTTATAGCTTTGTTAATAATAATTGAATTAAAAATAAGAATTTAACTACAAATTACTAGCGGTAATTATTACTTGTGTGTAATTAGCTAATAATGATAAACAAAATAAAAATTTATTTTCTCTACTTTAGGGTTAAAGCAAGGCTTAGGATTTTAGCAAGGTGTTATATATATGCAAAATTTAGTAAAGAATTTTTTTGCTAAAATGTTAAAGGTAGTTTTATAGATAAATTTTTGAGATATTGGCATTTTTTGAAAAAAATTTTTTATTTTTATTATACAAACTAATTTGCACGTTATATCTGATCTAGCAAATTTATTAGCTAATTACACACTGGTGATATCCCCAGTTATGGTTAGCAAAATTTTAAAATAATATTCACTTAAGTATTCTCATAGTATTTTTTGTAGGTTAGTTTTCTATTATTGTAACTGAGAAATCATTAAAAAGAGTTGATATGATTATAAATTTTTTAATATTAATATATAATTTGCTTATTATCTGAAGAAGATTTGTAAATTTTATAAATAAATTTTATTATTAAACTAAATATAGATATATACTAGTCTAAACTTTTTTTATTAAATAAATTATTTTAAACTTTTAATTAAAGTTATAGAGCTTATTAAGATATTTAATAATAGTAAAAATAGTAAAATCAGTCTAGTGATTTTTTTTTAATATTAAGATAAGATTATGTCTCTGATTTTTATTAATATATATTTATAGTAGTTCATCTAAAGGTTCTATACTAGATGTTATATCTATAATCTAACTAAAGGATTAGCTATTTAAACTCTCTATACTACCATATCCTTATGAGATAATCAATCTTGCTATAGGAAGAATACTGATCTAGGGCTATTTTACCCTTGAGATAAACTGCTAAAGCTTTCTATACTCACAATCTGGCTAACCTAAACTTCAGTAACTTAAGCTGAATCTGAGAACAAGTATTTGCGAGCTGAAACTGCTACTGTTATCTACTTCTGCTCTTGTAGAGTTCACTCAACTCTAGTATACACTTTACAGACTATTAAGAGTACCTACTAAGTTTCAAACTACCAATCCAAATAGCCTAGAAGGGACTTTTACCCAAAAGTTACTAGTCTCTGGTAACTGCAAATTAAGCAGATCCTTTTTCTCTGTTTTCAGTAACCTAGTTGGTGAAGTGCCTCCTCAAATACTTGGTCTCATTTAGTTTTTCTGGTTTGATTTAGCTATTTCAAACTACCAATTCAGATGGTCCGAGAGAGACTTTTACCTGAAAGTTACTAGTTTTCTAGTAACTGCAAATTAAACAGATTTTTTCTGCTAGTCCTGGCAGCCTGGTTGGTAAAACGCCTTGCTATACATCTCAATTCTGTTTAGTTTCACAGTTCTTACAATAATAGTCCTTTATATAATACTATCAATATCTGTGCTACTTCTCTACTTAGATTTTGCCAAGCAGATATCTATCTTTTCAGTTTTTTGGATTCATACAATCTGGAAACTTATTCATATAACTCATATATTATACAAATACCTTATAATCTCCCAATCCTGTTGGTGCAACCAAGCTTATAGAGATTCTGTTCTAACTGGTCAATGAAAAACAGTAGCTATCATACAGATAAAATATTCAAAATTTATCACCAGTGGGTTTTGAACCCCCTACTTTGCCAACATATCACTTGGGAGTACGATAACTTAACCATATTACATGATGATTTTATATATAATTAAGATTTATTGATTAAAATTTTTATATTAGTAGTTATTAAAATAAAAGCTTTTCTAAATATTTAAGCAGATATCTTAACTACTTAAGTAAATTTGATAAATTTTTTATTTGAATTACATATATTTTTAGAAATATAATAAAAAATTTTATCAAGTTTAATCAGGTGGTTATCAAGATATCTTATATAAATTTTAAACAACTTGATATAACTTTTATTTTGAAACCTTTAGTTGTTTTTAAAACTTTAAGCAAAAATATCTCAACAATTATTTGACTAAATTTGACAAAATTTTTTATTTAAATTTTATAAATTCAAAGAATTTAAATAAAAAAGTTTTGTTAAATTGATCAGATGGTTGTTATGATATCTTCATTCAAAAAATTCAAAATAGTTCAAAATAGAAACTAGTAAATTTTCTAAATAATTAAACAAAAATATCTCAATACTTACCTAATCAAATTTGATAAAAAATATTTTATTTGGATTTTATAGAATTATAAACTCCAAATAAAAATATTTTATTAAATTTGATTAGGTGATGAGTATTAAGATCAGTTCTATTCATTTCACTAATAATCAATTCACTGACAGTATGATTCACCATTAGTGATACAGGCCGACCCCAGCCCATTGGCCGGGTGGGCTGAGGGTTGACCCACACCCTCATAGGGCAGGTGGGCTGACTAAGATAAGTTAGGTTTTAAATTTAAGTTACTGGATAATTGTTGTAAGTTGCCAGAACTTTTGGCTAAGTTATTCAAATTAAATTGAAATTAATCATAGATTTAAGTCAGACTCGAAGAAAAGAAAGACGCTACTAGCTCTCCCACAAAAAATTGTTCACCCCTGTTATTTTGACCAATCGAATTTCAGGATCAGGTGTAACGTAAAAATCAAAACAAAAACACTTTTTTATAAAATTTAAATTAGGAAACCGCCTTCTGTGGCCTAATTAAAAATATTCCTCGTAAAATAGACGCTATATTGTTCTAATCCTAACTTTATCTATAACACGGTTTTCTTGGTTTTCATTTTACACGTAACTTTTTTTCTTGGAAAACAAAACACATTTGTTTTGACACCTGATCTAAATTTTGATTGATCAAAATTACCGGGGATGAACAATTTTTTGGATTTTGAGATGGGAGGCAGTCAACTAATATAAAACACGAGCATGGTTGTCGGGAATTATTGGAGATATGGCAATATGTTCAGTAAAATTACTGAAAACTTACCGAAATTACCGATAGGAGTTCATTCTATATGACTGTTTTGTGATTTTGGTTTGACTAAAAATTTTTTAATAATATGGTCAGCCCGGTCGACCGGCCCGAGTAATTTTGTCGGCCGGGTCGGCCCAAGCGTTTGGCATCGGCCTGTATCACTATTCACCATCATTCAATTCATCAGCAAGTTCATTTCACCAATAATATAATTCACTGACAGTTATTTTATCAGCAAAGTATTTCTGATGATTGTCATTAAGATCAGTTTGAATTAGAGTTAAGGCTAGTTAATTTATAAAAAAAAACTTGTTGGTGAAATGTACTATCAGTGAAATAAACTTGACGGTAAATTAATTGTACTGTTGGTAAATTAATTTTCGGTGAAATGAACCGGATTTGTCGAGATATCTTAGCTTAAAGACTTAGAAAACCTGGCGACGCTTCTATAATGATAAATGCGAGTTTTTTTAAAAGTTTGAACGAAGATATCTCGACAACTACCTGACCAAATTCGATGAAATTTTTTATTTGGATTCTATGAATCTATAGAATTCAAATAAGCGAATTAATCAGGTGGTTGTCAAAGTATCTTTTGGCACACTTTCTATTTTGATAGACAACTAGAATTTTTATCTAAAAATTTGGGCATAGATATCTCGACACCAACCTGGCCAAATTCGATGCAAAATTTTTTTATTTGAGTCCTATAAATCAATAGAATTCATATAAATTTTTTTTCATTGAATTTGATCAGATTGTTGTCGAGATATTCTCGCACCAAGTTTTAGAAAATTTGGCGCAACTTTATTTTGAGACGCTTAGAGATTTTCCAAAACTTTGAGCGAAGATATCTCAACAATCACTTGATCAAATTCAACAAAAATTCTTTTATTTGAATTCTATAGATTGGTAGAATTCAAATAAAAAATTTTCATCGAATTTGGTCAAGCGGTTGTTAAGATATCTTTATGCAATTCGCTAAAAAAAGGTGATTAAAGGTACGAACGATAATTTTTAAAGGTTCGATCGACTGTTGTGCGACTTAACGATTATGCGTTATTTTCATGATTCGTAATGATATTGGTAATCAATGTTAATTAAAGACATTATAAATACTGATAATAATCGATTTGTTATCCCTATTACTGTATTATTTGCGTAATAAATATGCTAGTACACTCGAATTAATTTTATTAAATATATTTTGATACACAAGTCATCTTTATTATTTTAATAGCATCTAAATTAAACAATTAACATTGTCAAGCATGATCAAATAATTACAACTATTTTCATGAATTCTTGAACAGCTTAAGTATCGAATTAATAAGTTGCAGAACCAAAATTAAAAAGTTATTGAAACCTCAATAGTTAAATAGATAAAAAAACCATCACAAATTCACCGAAAATACTTTATATGCAATAATCATCCTTATTACTCACATTTTTTTTTAGCAAGTAACTTGCTCTATTTTGCTGTCTTGTTATTTAGTTATGTAAGGACAAAGAAAAATACTACTTATACATGTCACCAATTCATTTATACACATCTAAATATATTCAATCAAAACACTGTTGTTATAAATAAAAATTGTATTATACAATTTTAAAGTAATCTACTGTACTTTTGCATAAATATTAAATAATAAATTATACGTACGTACATACGTACGTACGTATATGCTTTTGGCTTAAACCTTTTTTTTGTATAAATTAAAAAATAAAGCTAGACTATTTTGTAAAAGATTAACGTAAATGTATCTATAAATAACAATGAAAATTTTAATTGATACTATATATCATTGAACATGAGTCTAACAGGCACAAAGCTCCGTGAACTTGGTTGGAAATATCAAAAAGGCATTGGAGTCGAGAAAGACGAACATAAGGCTTTCGAATACTATAAAAAATCTGCAGACATGCGGTATGTAACCGCAACTTACGATGTTGGATATTGTTATCAATATGGAATTGGAGTTGAAAAGGATAAACATAAGGCATTCATATATTATCAAAAATCTGCAGAGATGGGAAACGCTGATGCAACAAATAGCGTTGGATATTCTTATCATCATGGAATTGGAGTTGAAAAGGATGAACATAAGGCATTCATATATTATCAAAAATCTGCAGAGATGGGAAACGCTAGTGGAATATACCATGTTGGATATTGTTATGAAAATGGAATTGAAGTTGAAAAGGATGAACATAAGGCATTAATATATTATCAAAAATCTGCAGATATGGGTAATGTTGGTGGAATACTTGCACTTGGTAACTGTTATCATCATGGAATTGGAGTTGAAAAGGATGAACGTAAGGCGTTCATTTATTTTAAAAAATCAGCAGATATGGGGGACGATAGTGGAACAAATAACGTTGGATATTGTTATGATAATGGAATTGGAGTTGAAAAAGATAAATATAAGGCATTCATATATTATCAAAAATCTGCAGAGATAGGGAACGCCGCTGCAACATATAACGTTGGATATTGTTATCTTAATGGATTCGGAGTTGAAAAGGATGAACGTAAGGCGTTCATTTATTTTAAAAAATCAGCAGATATGGGGCACATTAGTGGAACAATAAAAGTTGGAGACTGTTATAGAAACGGAATAGGAGTAGTAAGGGACATACAACGGGCTAATCATTGGTATCGGATGGGAAGAAATATAAAAAAGGTAAACAAACATGGATTACAAGATGGTTTAGATTATGATAAATTAAAGAAAATATTGAATAACGAAAAGTATAAACTAACGTGGATTCCTTACAACGAATTTAAAAACGCAAGAGAAATTGGAAAGGGTGGATTTGCAACTGTATATTTTGCAGAATGGCCTGATAAAATTGAAAATCATCTGAAAAATGTTGCACTAAAATTAATCCATAATTCAAATAAATATAATCAAGAATTTGTTGACGAGGTAATATTAATTTAATAATTAATTTGTATTTTTTTTTTATTATATCATTTTAAGTCATTTAATTTTAATGATTCAATTGTTAAAATATAAAATAGGCTAAAGATGTATTGTGATATTGGATACGAAAACCTATCGTTTTTAAAATGCTACGGAGTATCAAGGGACCCAGGTTCAAAAGATTATATTATAGTTTTAGAATATGCTTCGGAAGGATCATTACGTGAAAATCTTTCTAAAGTTGTAAAAATGGACTGGAAAAAAAAGTTAAATTTGTTGTATTGTGTAGCTTCGGATCTTGAATCAATTCATTCTCAGGAATTAATCCATAGAGATTTGCACTCCGGAAATATTTTGCAAGATCTTTTGCATGATGCGTACATCACTGATTTGGGTCTTTCAACTTCGTCTGATATTAAACAAGATGGTAAGATTCACGGTGTCATGCCATACGTAGCTCCTGAGGTCTTAATGGGTCAACAATTTACGCAAGCAGCTGATATATACTCTTTCGGTGTTATTATGACTGAGATATCTTCTGGAAAAAAGGCATTTGATGGCGTTCCTTTTGATACTGAACTTTCATCAAAAATTTGTAATGAAAATGAACGACCAGAATTTGGTGAAGGAACTCCAGAATGTTATGTAAATTTGGCCAAGAGATGCATGGATTCTAATCCAAGTAAAAGACCAACGGCTACCATCATCAGCTCAAGAATCGTCAGTTGGCTTGATGATATAGAACAGGATAATGATAACGAAATCAAAAAGCAATTCATAGAAGCCGATAAAATAATACCTAAAATCGATTCATCGATTCATCCGCGTCATATGTATACTAGTAAACCGATTGACATAAAAATTAATGAAGCTTTAAATTCAAATAATAAAAACACGCTTACTCAAGGTTTGTATCTTTCTGACTATGATATTTAAATTATGTTTAATTTTACGTAAAAAATATGTCTTTAAAAAATATGTCTTACGAGAATTAATTATGAATATAAATGTTCAAGATTATTATTATTTTAAGATAGAAGTATTTGTTTTAAATTTAAAGCAATGTCTTCCTTAACCGATAAACAACGGTGCTTCTTTTTTATGATTATTTTTAGTTTTCTAATTCACGATATTAATAATTAAACACGGTTGTAATAATGATCTTTATCTGATTAAAAAATTTGCTCTTTATCTAGTTAAAAGATTTGGTTTTGTCTATATAATTTTTATAAAGAAAAACTTGTGCAGCCCAGTTTTTTTTAATCAATAATCAATAATTAGATATAGTATGCAGTGTAATAATTCAAGTTGACGTAAGTCAACAGATCGAAAAGGGCTAAGCAGGGGTCGCTGGCACAATACTGCGATCCGGTTCAAGCCAGTGCGAACCAGGTTACGGGCAAGAACTGACAGGAGCAAATGTCATTCCTAATCGGGCATAATTAGTAATAATAATATCCTGATCCGTTGGGAATTAGCGGAAACGAAGTTTCCGCTTATTCACATACGGTCAGGGTATTATTAATTAATCCTCCCGTGATCTTGATATAGTGATCGGGGGATTAAAACCTTAATATCGCATGATGGGGCTAGTGATGTGCGCGTACAGTACTATACGTACTAAACGTACGTACTGTACGTACTGTACGCGAAAATTTTTGCCGATCCTTTCTACCAGCCAATCAAATCGCTAGATATGCACTATACGCACTATACGTACTGTACGTACTGTATGCGAAAAAAATTCGGGTATCATATAAACGGCACATCACTAGATGGGGCATGTGAATTCAGATGAGTAGAACGTAATTAACTGCTTATATAGATGCGTCAATGACTAATGATTGCATTACTGACGGGTTTAGAATAAAAAGGATGGAATCGGCGTAGGGAGAGCACTACATCAGCAATTGCAAAGGTTCGATATTCACACCCGATCCCACCCACCCGTTGCAAGGCTGGGAGGTCAAGTGGAATTCTGCTACTTCGGGTAACTTAAATCTTCATATTAAAGTCGGCCTGCGTTATGCAGTGTGGGAGACCACCGACTGATGCTACGCATCGCGAATTCAACTAATAACGGAGATACCCGGCGCCATCTTGGTGGCCATTTCTGGGAGTATATCCCGTCACAGTTTGTACATCAATGCACTGATGTATGCGGCATTTTCTATGTATAATCATTCAATAAAGTTCAATACCTGGCGCTATTAGCCAGATGCATCCAAATAGTAAATAAAAATCGTACACATGCGTGCAATACTTTTCGATGATTTGAGAATTATTTCATAATTAATTATAATAACAATTTTTTAAAGGATTCAGTTTTTTAATGAAATTGAGCTCAACGCATAAGGCTAGTAGGACCCCGAGCTATACATAGATAGGTTAGAATTTATTTTTGATTATTTTTGACTATTTTTTTGCAGATCTTTACTATTTTTAGTAATATATATGCTTATTTTGACTATTTTTACGCAGATCTTTTACTTTTTTAGTAATTTGTTAAGATTTTTTAAAAATCTTAGCTGTACATAGATTGCTCGGGGTCCTAGGCTAGTTAATCTATATACAGTATAAAAACAGCTTATATAATATAGCAATACTAAATTGCATAAATATTAAAATATGCATATATCAAAGTATTTACTGGTTATCTGTAGGGTTGAATCGGTCCTGAAAAGACCAATTAAAGACCGGTCTTTTTGACCAGTTACGTAGTCTTCAGTTTCCAGTTTTTTAACCAGTTCAGGCCGATTAAAAATAAAAAAAAACTACTGTATAATAAACTTTTAAATAGTTAAAAAACCATTATTGCAGTAATTTTATTTCGGTGATGCTAGCAAAAATTTTGATAATCACCCACATGAAAATGACTTATTTGGGGAATGGACTAGGAAAACAGATCTTCGACACATAGTTTGAAATTTTGATTTATTTATAGATATCATTATAAATTTTTATGCAAACAAAGTCACATGCTTGAATCAATTTGCCAAGTTAAATTGACAATCTTTTAATTAATTGGTTGTTATTCTATTTTTAGAGCACTATGCCTTCGAAAGAATTTATTTCCAAATCTAAAAATCACAATATTTTATTAAAACTAATATAAAATAAAAAGTGTACTTCATACAAACAAGAACCAATATTTTAATTGAATTGAAAAATCCTAAAATCGACCAAGAAGTGCCGAAGGCTAGTTTTTCTAGTCCATTCACCATTTTTGAGAATGAATAGATACTATTGGGACTGTTCTTATTGGAGACTGAATTATTGCTATATTTGCAGTATGGCAAAATAAAAATTTGTAAGTTTCGATTCCATAAATGACAATATGCTAGTTGTCATTAAATTTGAAGATTATTTGAAAATAAGTGAGGGCCTAAAAATTCTTATTTATGTTTCTAACTTTAAACGTCATAAAATGAAATAGAAGTACTATTTTATAAAAAATCTATAAAACTTTTCGGTACAGAAGGAACGAATGCATATGGAGTATGGGTTATACGGCGTTTTAAGTGGCCTCTGTCCGCACAATCTTGAAATTGATTGGTCCGCATGACTTATTCATCATGGATTGTTTATTTTTGCCTATCATTGCATCATAGCTTATTTTTTAGAGTAGATTAGTGGGTCCACCAAAATTCAGCAAACGACCTGCAGATCGCCGCCGACCCATCATCGGGATTTACTTAT
>CAJVQC010001068.1:0-10938 GCA_910592285.1 Racocetra persica
CGAAGTGACATAACCACGTGATGGTTTTACTATAAAATACATCACGTGATCATATACGAAGTGACCTAGGTCACTTCAAAAAAAATGAGATGACCTTGAAATTGTCCATCACTGGTAATGTCAGAGAGTAATGATTTAATTAAGGATAAGCAAATTACAGCACATATGAAATAATGACTATCTATACGTTTTGTAAGAAAAACCAGTTTTTCGCTTCTAAGCTAACACATATATCTTAAAATATAAACTGATATTCTTTATTGTAAAAACAATTATTATTATTTCATATTTTTAAATGATACGTATATATATATTTTCCTCTTATGTCAAAAACTTTTGAAGTACTGTATCTTATTTCGAATTTTGAGATTACGTACCAATTAAATTAAGCTTGAAATTTAATTGGCTGATATATCTGCGTATGTTAACGCGTCTAAAAAAAAAGAGAATTTAAATTTAATACACTAGTATGAATAGCATTTAATCATAATATTTCTAATGAGTTCTTAACCATTTTCATACCTAAACCCGTGAAAAATATTTATGATAGCAAAGTGCAATAAAGATCTTTAATGATCCATATTTAGCACAATTAAAAACCAAAATTTTTTTTGAGGTCAACATATGAAAGACCATAGAAATGGTAAATGTATGATGAATTTAATTTTCCAAATATTGCTAAATGACTTTGGGAATATTTAGATTCTTTGAAGTTTTTACATTCAGCCTCAATTGTACCATGAAACCTTTAATAACACAAGTAAACCTATTTTTGGAGGGTAGAACGGTTAATTCATTTGGATCAATCTTTTTCACATAATCATCGCTTGACTGTTTAATTGTAGTTTAAATTGTAAGATAGAATCTTGAACCCCAAGCACCAACTTTCTTGTGTGTCTAAAATAAAAGCATATATTAAATAAATAGAAATAAATAGACAATATAATATAAATTAACATTTCTAAATAATTCTTTATCGGTTAAATCTCTTTTAGAGATTCATCGACTTTTCATGACTCTTTATTACCGTATTAGTAATATAAATAGCAAAATGTAGTTCTTCTATATATTCATCATATTCTTTTGCATATTCACTTTTGCATTAATAAATTTTCTTATAACCTTTGATATTTGATACTTTCTTAGTAAACTATTTCAACATTTGTTAACACGTTTTCAAAACATTTAAATACGACATAATATCCTTTTTCTTCACTTTTTATATCTTTTCAATGGCATGTTCCACAACTTTTACTCGATTTGTCATAATTCGACAAATTTATTCATTACATTTTGTATTCTCGTAAATCTGATAAATTTTATTTAGCTATAATATTTATCGTAACGCCTATGGGACAATTATGCGAAAATAAAGGGTTAAGGTTTTCTGCAGTAATTCCGATTACAGCATCTACATATCTATAATTATGATAAATAAGGGGGAAGATATAGTAATTGAATATAGTAATTGATACGTATCACGATAAAAAATTTTCCCCACCTTTCCTATACGTACTACGTACGTACGTATGGAGTTTACTAATTTTCCCACATTTCTGATTGGTTCTACTAATGATTCATCTATGTTATTAATCAATTTTATGGTACTCTGATAATTAAAAAGGGTTGATATTGTGTAACATGTATGAAGATAAATGCTAGACTTACATTTTGCTGATAATAATTCGCCTAAAATAAAATCGTTTGTCTAGATAAAAGATCTGATATAATAGAAGAGGTTCAATGGTCTTGTTTTACCAACCGCGTGGAATATTGATGATAAATTACAGTTTGTTAGCATAGATTCAAGTGGGCTTAAAGTGAATTATACGGGTAAGATGTGTAATAAATTTAATAAAAGAGATTTCTTGGAAATATATTATTTTGTTATGGAGTTAAAAAATTGGTTTAAAGATCCTAATGATTATAAAGTTGTTGTAATTCGAGCCAATAATCCAATTCCTTCACAATGCGGATTATTTTACTTTGAAATTGAAATTATAAATGAAGGAAAAAATGGGTAATATTAAAAAATTATTTCATGTGTTAAATCATTATTATTATAAATTTTCATAATCACTTTAATTCTATTTATTAATAGAAATAATTGGAGTAGGATATTGTACAAAACAATGTAATATAAGCGATTTCATACCTGGTAATAACGGACTATTTTTTATTTAGTTTTTATTATTACACATTAACACTATGTCATAATATCTCTTAGGAAGGAAATATGTGGAAGATAAAGAAAATAAGGAAAATAAATCATGGGGTGTGCTTACCATGGTGATGATGGATATTTTTTTGTTCCGGAAGCGGCAAGCCATATGGACCGACATATACTATTGGTGATACAATTGGATGTTATTTAAATTTTAGAAATGACGATAAGATGATATTTTATACTAAAAATGGTATAAATCTAGGTAAATTCAATTTATATTTGATATACGTACGTATCCTTAATAATTTTAAGTTAATTAATAAGGTTCTGATGTTTAATTATATTTCAAGGAATTACATGTTGTCTATCTAATAATTTAGATGATTTAAAAAATAAGTTGTATCCTTGCATTAGGCTAAGATCACAAGACACGGCTGTCGAGGCGAATTTTGGACGTAAAAAGGTTAAATATTTAAGTAAATTTGATTTAACATCAAATTTTGTGCATAATTAAAATTTTCAATAACGATAATGTCTCTTTATGGATAGGAGGATATTGGTAAAGAGTTATGGGAAGCATGCTTAGTGTTCCTAGTTGGTAAAAATTTTGCTAATCGATTAGTTGCAAACTATAGTTGCAACTAGGGTTGTAAACTTACATAATTTTGGAACTTTTGCCTAAGTGAACATATACAAATTGCTTGTAAGTTACATCGTAAGTTACATCATAATTTTGAAATTATCGTGAGTTTTACAACCCTGGTTGCAACTAATCGATTTTGACTAATTTCTAATCAAACTAAAGAAATCGACACGGATTAGCCCGACTAGACGGAATATCTCGGAATTGAACTAGTTGATAATTAAATCGATTAGTTGGAAAGTTGTCAACTAGTTGATTTTCAACTAAACGATTCGGATCACTAATCATGCTGGATCAATTCTAAAACCTTTGACCAATTTGTAGACGAATTAAAGAATAAATCAAATGATACACTTGCACTAATGACTAGAGGAAAAGCATACTTAATCATAGGCAATACGAAGAAGCACATGCAGATTTAACTAGATTGCTAGAAATAGAATCAGAGAACATAATAGCACTAAAATATCGTGGGAAAATTAATTATATAATGGAAAGGTATAAAGAATCAATTGCCGACTTGGAAAAATCAATCCAGATGATGCATGGGCAAAGAAGCTTATGAATTAGTTAAAGAATTGTAAGTATAATGCACTCATAAAAATTAGCATATTAAAAAGACATCAACTTATACTCACACCAGTCTGTAAGTAATTGGAATCTGGAACATGAAAATTTTAAATCAGAAATGTTGATTATATTACAACACAAATAACATAACATTAATCAATCCACATACAATACAATCCTCTATATTACACTACAATAGCGAGTGAGTAAAATACGGAATAAGAAAGTTTTTAAATCAGAAATGTCGATTATATTCCAACACAAATAACATAACATTAACCAATACTCTATATTATGATAGTTTTTAAGTAATAAGATTTTTAAATCAGAAATATCGATTATATTCCAACGCAAATGACATATCATTAACCAATCCACATACAATCCAATACTTTATATTCTATAGTGAGTAAGTAATACGGAATAAGAAAACTTCTAAATTAGAATGTCGACTATATTTCAACACAAATAACATATTATTAACCCAATCCACATACAATGCTCTATATTACGACAGTCAGTAAGTAATACAGAATCAGAAAATCTTTTGTACTATTGTAACTCTTAACATTACCGATATTAAAGTAGTATATTATTTTTTGCGATATTTAAGGTTTAAGAAAGATTTTGGGAAATGAGCAAGTGGCAATCCAGATATTGACAGCTTTATTCAACAAATATAACTTAAAGCACAGGATCCTAAAGATTTTATCGAATGGATACCTTTTGATAAATTTATAAATATAAAGTATCTTACTAAAGGAGGCTTTGGCACTGTTTTTAAGGCAATATAGACTGACGGATATGTTCTATTGGGGTGATTTAAATAATCGCTGGGGAAGAAATCCGCAAAGAGGTGTTTGCTTAAAAAGTCTAAATGGTTCTAAAGAATATCAAAAGTAAATTTTTAAATGAGGTAAGAATTATAAATATATTTCAAATATTTAATTAATATATATTGTTTAATATTTTAGGCCGAAAATCAACATAAACATGGGAGTGGTTCAGCAACTGCAATTTATGGAATAGCTAAGAACCCAGATGATGGTTAAAGCAAGGAAGTCTCCGAAAATTATTAGATAGTAAATATAATTATCTAAGTTGGCAACATAAAATAAATAAATTATATTACATAACTGAAGGGCTTGCTGCAATCCATGAGGCCAACTTAGTGCATAAAGACTTTCATTCCGGAAATATAGTTAATGAAAATATGTACACTGATTTTAGATTATGTAGACCAGTGTCTCAAGGATCAAGTTCTAAAAAAAAATTTTTGGTGTACTTTCTTATATTGCTCCAAAGGTGCTGTATGGAGAAAAATATACTAAGCAATCGGATAATAATTCTTTTGGAATAATCATGTCAGAAGTTTTTACTGGATATCCTCCATATCATGATATTCCACATGATTTTAACCTAGCAACACAAATTTGTCTAGGTCGTAGACTTGAAATCAGGTGCAAAGTTCCGCAATTACTTTTGGATTTGATAAATAAATGCTTAGATGCTAAATCTCATCAAAGTCAACCAACTGCCTAACTGCTATCAATTACCTAAATTAAATAGATAATTGAATATACTGTACTATATATATATAAATATAGGCATACTATAATCAGGGTGTAGAAGATTCATACTATATGATGTTATTGAATGTACTATACTATATATAAATATTGGCATTCTATAGTATGTATCTGTACAGTACATCTTTTTATTATATAAAATATAGATGAGTACTATATACTATTTAAAAAATTTTAAGTAATAGTACAGTACAATATGTTAAGTCTTTTAATATCATACCAAACACAATTTAAAATTACTGTGAAGAGAACCCCTGTTATTGAAGTTTTTTGCACTAATTTGTTAGAATTGTGACCAGTAAATTATATAATTTTAAATAATTTATTACATATATAAATACAGTATAATAATAAATTAATAAGAAGTTTTACTTTAAAAGTATAATTAATTTATATATATCTTATTTTCAAATTTGTTATATTAATTAAGAACAATAATATTATATTATGATATATTAATATAACTATTCACAAAATGCATAGTAATAAAAATTCAATTATATAAAGTTTTTTAAAGTTTTTCTTATAACATATTTTTTTAATTTATTATTATTATTTTTTTTTTGATGTTAAGTTGACCTCTTGGTTGTGTTTTTTTTATTCAATTATAGTTATAATTTTTACAATATAATTTTTATACTGTATACATATTTGGAGAGTACAACTAGCCACATGTATAACTTTTGGTTATCTATTTAAATAGTTCACTTATTATTAAGTTCTATACTAGATGTCATACCTATAACCCAACTAGAGGATTATCTATTTAAACCCTCTGCACCTATGTGATTACTTTATTAACTGAGCAAGAATACTTTGTACCTCTTTATTTTTAGATATCAACTTAGAACTTTAAGACAGGCTCTTATCCAAAGAGCCCTTTATCCTTGAAGTAAATCTGCTAGAGCCTTTTGTACTCACAATCTGGCTGACTTAGTCTTCAGTTAATATATACAAACTGAAGCTCACTACTTGTGTCTCAGTTTTTATATTAGATGCTATGGTCTAATCACTACTACACAACCTACTTCTGCCCTTATAGAGTTCACCCAAACCCCAATACTCTTTTTTAAGTCTACTCGGTATCTTCACTTTTCAGTACTACCATAGTTAATCTCTCCAAACTACTAATTAAGATAGCCTAAAAGAGATACTAGTTCCTTGGTATTTGCATACAGATCCTTTTTCTCTGGTCGATACTCCAGCAGTCTGGTTAGTAGAGTACTCTTGCCTGATACCTAGTCTATATTCAGTTGTATTAACCTCAGGTATATTCTATCCCAGTAGTACTATCGAAAATTTGTGCTATTTCTCTATTCAGAATTTTCTAAACAAGCACTATATCACTATATCAACCCTGTGGCTTTCTGTGATTTCTTGTATAACTTTTTTGTTATACAAGTATCCTCAAATTTTCTAGTTTCTGGTAAACCATTAATTGGTATGATCACAGTTATAGGGTCTTGAGTTTTTTCAGCCACAATGATAGTTGCCAAATCTATTTTTTTTAAATTTAATTTTCATCTTTAGTGGGAATTGATCTTATATTCAACTATTTGAGGATATGACAACTTCACTACTTCACTAAGTCGTCATACTCTTAATTTATTATTTTATTTTGACTTACAAGCTTTTTTGCTTAATTTTTAAAACTTCTTCTGTTCTTTAATATTAATAAATTTACTGCAATTAGAATTTTTAAATTTTTAATAACAAAAATTTTATTATTTACAAAAAAAATAATATATAGGTAATTTTATATAAGGTGTTATCAATAAAAACTGTCTATTTTTATATATATATTATTTTAAAATAATTAAGTTTAATCATTTGTTTTAATTTTTTTTTTAATATCAAGGTGAGGTCATATCTCTGGTTTTTATTAATATATAGCTTTGATTATAATTACAATTATATATATATTAACTTACAAACTGCAAAGACTTAGACTAATTTATCTATAACCTAAACCTACTAGAGTAGTCTATACTTTATACATATATCATATAGATTTGTGCTTCTCAACTATAACTGTAATTGGTGCAGATAACCTTTCTACAGTCTCATATCTTAAGCCAAGAACTTGCTGTCTAGTTAAGTTTGCTATATAACAGAGTTGATATTATATTGCTATTTATGCTAATTGGCAGAAAATCTTTTACTTATCTGCTTAAGTACTATTAACCTGTATCTCAAGCCAAGCCTTGCTGCTACTACTGGTTTGCTATCTCAGGATTTAACTTTTTTTCTGATATAGTAGTACCAACTAATCTATTTGTACTTTCTCATATAGTATATTGCCAAAATCATATTTTGTAAAATCAAGATAAACTCAGATCCTATTTCAACTATAGACTTTGCATTATGTTACTAGAAAGCGTATTTTAATTCATATTAACTTCTAATTTAGATTCTCATTTATTGGTTAATATTGCATTATCGTTGGTATATTCTGGCTTCTTTTATCATAAACTTCTATATAGATATAACCAAAGCCTTGACTTGGTGTCTTTAGATATATTAGATTAGCTAGCCTGCCTCTATAAAATTACTTTCTTCAGTTAATTGTTTCACAATACCAGAGATACTTCCAATTCAGATAAGGCTAATCCTTTTTTATAGCTATTTCATATATCCACCACTTCTCTCACTACTCCAGTTTGGTAGTATTATATCACTCTCTTAAGCAAATACCCAATACTAATCTAAATTAGAACTGATATATACAATTTATTAATTATTCTTCTAAGCAAGTATCTCACAAGTTAGGTGCAGAGATGTTGGTACTGTCTATACTAGATGCAAAGGGATGTTGGTGTTGCCTCTAGGTCATTCCAACTAAAAAACTTACTTGTGCAATCTTTTACAACCTAGATCTTCTGTGAGAAACATACATAATAGTATCACTTTATAATTAGAGCTTTTTCTAGGATTTTTTATTTTAGAACTATACTTGTACTTAGATTTTTTATAGGATTCTGTATCTGAAATAGCACTTTCATTATTTGGCTTATAAAAGATTAAAAATTACAGATTTTATACCTCCAGGTAAATTTGAATTGTCAACCTTGTCTATAGAGGTTTGAAAGCTTAATCAATAAGCTACAGGGTCCAAACCCTTGTTTTAATTTTTAAATTGATCCAGAACTAATCAAATTTTATAATTTTAATTAATTAAAAATAACAAGTGACTATTAGGTAATTTTATAATATATTGGCTCTATATAGTTTCATATAATTTTTCTATTATACAAATTAATTTTATTTATAATTAAAAATATTAATTATATTAAAATTTATATGAATCTAATAAAAACTCAATTTTTAAAAATTATAAAAATAAGCTATATTTATTAATTATACTCTATATATTTTGATACAATTATATTAATATAACAAGTAAAAAATTTTTATAAATAATAATTTATTTAATTAATATTATTGTTAAACCAACTTTTAAAAAAATATACATAATAATATTAAGTTATAAATATTAATTTTTTATATTTAAATTAATTATTTCTTATTATAGTTAACTTATTATTTTATTAAATATGTTTTTAAAAATTTTTATTTATAAAAATTTTTATAAATTTAGTTTTTAAAAGTTATATATTGCTAATTTAAATTTTGAGATTTTCTTAAAATCAGCCTAAATGATTTTATTAAAAATCATTCCTATATATATATATAATAAACTAAAGTTATACTAATTAACACAAATATAATTTTTTTGTTTATGTTGCCTTTTATTATCTTTTTTTACTAATCAGTACTTTTTTTATAGTATTATTGCTATTGCTGGTGTTATCATTGGTATTATCGCTCTGGTTGGTGTCTTTTAGTCATTGACATTGTCATTATTAGTACTTTTTAGTTATTGTTAGTATCACTGTTATTGGTACCTTTTGGTCATTGTTGTCATCATTATTTATGGTGTCACTCTTTGACTAGTAATTTTGCTATTAGTATTATTGTTGTTTAGAAAATAGACTAGAAAACCACCATCTGATACTTGCTTTCAAATAGGGTTTTTCTAGTCTATTTCATATTTATAGGGGATATCTAAAGCGGAGCAACTTATATTTCTTAATAATTTTCACAATTAACTTTAGGATTAGAGTCATCTTATATTAGGGTTAAATTAGGTTTTAGGTAGTTATATAAAAGCAAATTGTCTTCCCAATATTTTTAATTAATCTACTGGTAGTAAGTTTAGACTACCGTTTTTTGTATTTTTTAGATTTTTCTTTTGGTTTCTTATTTTTTTTTGCCAGCAATCATCAAAATTCTATAATTTGATTTGCTGTGATTATATGAATTCGCCTCTGCTTTAGACTTTATTTATAGTATATTTCTTATTTTATCATTTTTCAGTTTCACCATTCGCTATTATATCATTCTTACTTATAGATTTTTTTTGATAGTGCTACTACTTTTCTAGTATTTTGTATGCACTTTCAATCACTTATTAGCATTTACATTTTATTGTTATCATATTTAATAAGGTTGTTGTTTCTCATGTTTTGCTTTTACCAGTGTTGTGTAGTTGTATTGATTGTTGATTTGTTTACTTATGCCAAGTTGTTTACTGGTAGTGGTGTTATTTGGTGGTTCTTGTTGGTATTTTAAAGTTAAAGTTGGTTTTGACTAGAAAATGGTACCAATGATAGGCTTAGACAAAGAGTGTGATTATATTTGGCAAATTGAGTTAGTTTATGAGTAAGTTTTTTCGGGTTGGTTTTTTTTTCTTTTTCTAATATTTCAACTAACTAGACTTTTATTTTATTCTTAAAACTATACCAATTCGATATGACAAATAGGTTTACAGGTAATATACTGTTTAATTCTTTAACTATAGGTTTACAATAGTATATGGGTTTTAAACTAGAAGATAACTTCAAAGTCTTGTATATAATTCTTGAATGAACAAAAGTCTATCTTTACTATGCTCAAGAATAGACTGGGCATATAAAATAGATTTAATTATAGCATTGTAGAATAGTATTAGGAACATTTTGTATAGGGCCGAATATATTATTTTTTGGTAATCTAGTTGTATAGCACTAAAAACCTATAACATATATTATATTATAATAAAAAATTTATATAATTTATATAATAGGCTGATATTTAATAAAATCAGCCAGGCTGATCATTAGTTAAAACTCTTAAGAATAGACAGTACTATTTTAAAATTAGGCTATGCAAAATTAATTAATTGGTTTTCATAACCTGGCTGGGTCAAAATTTGAAAACTTGTAAAAAAAAATTTTTATATATTTTAATAACCGGGTAGGTTTTTTAAAAAATTTTTAAAAAATTTTATAAAATTTTTATATATGAAAATTAAAAAAAAAAGCCGGCCGGCTGGGTCTGTTTAAAAGTTTCATGTTATGAAAACTAAGATATTAAATTTGTGTGGCCTTATATATAAACTTAATAGCAAATTTTTTTTATATTTAATTTTATAAAAAATTTTATTAAGTAAACTAATTTTAATTATTATTTAAATTTTGTAGAATAGGTTTTCTGATTCGAATGATAGTAAATTCATTAAGGGTAGGGTACTTATATATAATCTCGTGGTATTTATTTTTTTTTTAAAAATTTTACAAAATTTTATTAAACCAATTATTTTAGGCTATTAAGTAAAAATTATAGAGCAAGTTTTTCTGATTCTAATAATAGTAAAATTATTAAAATTGGTTCAATATTTAGCAAGATATAAATGTTTAAATTTTAGGTATCAAAAGTTGTTTACAAAAATCATATGATAATCATATGATATCAACCAATCAAAATCAATTGTTTTGTGTAACTGGAAAAAATTTGAGCCAACTGGGAGAAATTTTACAACATATAGAAGTATAATTTTTTTAAATATTTTAACTACTAAAATTTTACTATTATAAAAAGTACAATTTGTTTTATATATTATAAAATTTTAGTCAAAATTAATTACAACT
>CAJVQC010001069.1:0-10937 GCA_910592285.1 Racocetra persica
AGATTAGAGTCTGGAAAAGATTTTTGAGAGCATAGAATAATTTTATTTAAAACATTTCATATTAATTAATTAGATAGTTTTTGAAATAATATATATATATAGGTATAAAATACCATAGGTATATTTTAGTAAAATTCAAAAAATAAATATAATTTTTTTAAAATTTAAAGTAACTTTAATTAAAAATTTAAAAAAAATTTAATCAATTAAAAATTTTTTAATTTAAGCCAAACTTATATAGCTTACTATAAGTGATAATATAATATAACAAATTAAAAAAACTTTATAATATAAGTGATAATTATTATAATATAACTAATAATAATTTTTAATTATAATAAGTTATCTAAATTTTTTATATAATTATATTTTTATTTTATAAAATTTGTTACTAATTTTATAATTTAGATTGGTTTTACTATAATAGTATATTATCAGTAGTATATTAAATTTACAAAAAATAACTAATAATAATTTTTAATTATAATAAGTTATCTAAATTTTTTATATAATTATATTTTTATTTTATAAAATTTGTTACTAATTTTATAATTTAGATTGGTTTTACTATAATAGTATATTATCAGTAGTATATTAAATTTACAAAAAATAACAATTTAATAAAAAATTTATTTGCAATAATTTTATTAATAATATAAAAAAATAAATTTAACTAATTTTAACCTCTGGTTAATATTATAAATTTTAACTACCTATTATTTACTATTAATTTGTATTTTAATTTTAAATTAAAATTAGAATTAATATTATAAAAAGAGTTAAAGTTTAGAGTTGGGGTTAAAGATAGGCTAGAATAAGATTTTTTATAGTGCTAAATATTTTACTTAATGTATCAAATATGGTTATTTAGTCTAGTTTTTAAGATAGCATAATAGGGACAATCCTAGCATTCCCTGAAAAAATGTAGGGTTACACAAGATCGACAACAAATTATCTAATAACGACAACCCTAGCATTTCCTGAAAAAATATAGGGTTACACAAGATCAACAACAAATTATCCAATAACTGATCATTATTTAGTATAACGTAGTATGATTGAGAAGATCCAAAACAAAATGTTTTTTTAAAAAAAGTCAGATATTTCTCAAAAATTTGTATAAGAAACCACTTTTTGCACTCTAACAAAAAAAATTCCTTGCACAATTTTACTATATTTTTAGTTACTATCTAAGCTCTAATATAAACATGATCCTTAATATAAATGAATTTTAGAAATTTTTTTATCCTACGTTTTTTCAGAGGAATGCTAGGGTTTTCACATAATAGGGGTAGTTATATAACCAGGGGGCAAATTAGCAATGCTCAAAAAAAATTATATTAAATAATATTTGTATATTTATTAGATTTTTGCATATAAAAATTTTTAGATATATATTTTTTTAGGCAAACCCATCCTTTTTGATTCACAGAGTCTATATTTTTTATTCATAAAAAAGACCACTTTTTTGATACTATCCCATATAATTTAACCCTTTTAACCTAATAATAAAGTGGCCTTTTTCTATGAATTAAAAAGAATAAACCCTGTGAATCAAAAGGATGAAATATTTTGTTAATTGTACTACTGGTAGTATAAAAAGTGAAATCTTATTCATTAATAAAAAAAAAATCTACAGTTTTATTAATCCACACATCCTATTTATACATGATTTGACTCTATTAAACCACGCTACATTTTTAATGCAAGATAATACACAAGCTATAATAAACTTTTATCATTGACAGCAGACTATTTTTGTTATATCATTGATTTAACTGATTTACATTTATTAATTTGATATCGTTTGATACAAAGGTTTAATCATGTACGAGCTAATAAAGTATTTTATTATGTGAGAGGTCAGGGTATTATTATTACGAATACATTATGTACATTATTAATAAATGCGCTATATTAGCTGCTATACGTATCTAATAAATGGAATCTACGTATCTAATAAATACGATATGACATTTATGTCATAAATGCCACACGTACCACATGCCACAAAACCACATACACCAAATATTAACAAATGCCACATATATACCATTTATATTGCATTTGGCGTAATTAGCCCGAACTATCTCGGCAACTATTTTCCTCTTACATCGCACACTCCAACTTACATTGCGGTGGATTGGTGGATTTTGTCCTTTTTTTGAATACCCTAAGTTTATAAACGTAGGCCCTTATTTGATATTTCAATTTATATAAAGAACCCTAAAAATTAGATCTATCTGGTTAAATTTGGTGACTTAAATAAAGGTCAAATTCCACAAATCCGTCACGATGAAAATCCTATGTCTTGTGTTACATTACACCTGACCTTGAAATTTGATTGGTAGTTCAGAAAATCTGCGCTACAACCTTTTGATGAAACTCCTCCAGTAGACACTTTTTGCAGTAACGTGATGTGGCGCATTGTAGCATATTTGGATAAGCTTTTTTGGCTTTATGTTCCGGTTAGGGTTCGTGGTTATAGGCCTTGAAGGATTATCATCATATGTAAAATTACGCTCCCGACATTTTTTTTTTTTAGTGCCCAAAGACCTATTTAAACACTAGTTTTTGCTTTTTTCTCTTTTTTTTCTTTTTTGCGCACGTGTTTAGTTTTGACGTTGGGCTGATTCGGGACAATCAAAATTTATGCATACCGATTGTTCATTTGTCATGCGTCACATCACGCTACTGCAAAAGTGGTGGGATGATTCGATTCACATTGGATATATATTACGGAGGCAAAATCCGGTTATACTACTGTACTAAATCCATAACCCTTTCAAAATGATAATGTCTAATAATTTTCGAACGTTACTGAACGAATGCCTTATTAAAATATTTAATAATTTTCGAACCAAACATAGTTCTTCCAAAATAACAATGTTACCGAACGAATGCCTTATTAAAATATTTAATAATTTTAGAACTAATTACAAAACCTTATATTCGTGCCTTCTTGTAAATCGTTGGTGGTGTAGACTTATAGTACCAATATTATGGAGTAAACCTACAAATTATTTCGGTGATGAAAGACTTATAAGAATGTATCTTTTAGCTTTAAATGCTGATGAACAATCTCTATTGATCCCCTTAAAAATTATTCTTCCAAATTATTCAAAGCCAATATTTGAGTACGTAAGTTATACTACATCGGTTGGTAATTATTTGAAGATTGGAGTCGTAAATTGGCTTATTAATGAAGGATATGATCTAAACTACTATGTAAAAGATGAATTTGTACATGCTATCAATTGTTCTTTAGTCGCAATGTTTCTGCGAGCAAGTAAAAATCTTAAATATTTAACAGTTAACAATACTATTAATCAAACAACGTTAGCAAATGTAATTTGCAAGAACACCACGCTGACTTCTTTGAATCTTGAGTCGAATAATATTGGTTCAGAAGGAGGAAAAGCAATAGCAGATGCACTTTGCAAGAACACTACATTGACTTCGTTGAATCTTCAATCAAATAATATTGGTCCAAAAGTAAAATCACTTGCAGATGCACTCTGCAAGAACACTATTCTGACTTCTTTGAATCTTCAATCGAATAATATTCGTTCAGAAGGAGTGAAAGCACTAGCAAATGCACTCTGCAAGAACACTACTCTGAAATATTTAAATCTTCAAATGAATAATATTGGTTCAAAAGGAGGAAAAGCATTAGCAGATGCACTTTGCAAGAACACCATGCTGATTTCTTTGAATCTTAAATGTAATAATCTTGGATCAGAAGGAGGAAAAGCATTAGCAGATGCACTCTACAAGAACACCACTCTGTGTTCATTGAGCCTTAATGATAATAAACTTGGATCAGAAGGAGGAAAAGCATTAGCCGGCGCACTTTGTAAAAACACTATGTTGACTTTTTTGGATCTTGGTTATAATAATATTAAATTAGAAGGAGGAAAAGCATTAGCAAATGCAATTTGTAAGAATTCTGCCTTAACTTCTTTAATTTTAAGTAGGAATAGACTTGGACCAGTTACCGGAAAGGCGTTAGCAGATGCACTCTGCCAAAATACCAAGCTGACTTATTTGAATCTTAGTTATTGTGAACTTGAGTCAGAAGGAGGAAAAGCATTAGCAGATGCACTTTGCAAGAACACCACGTTGACTTTTTTGGATCTTCAATCGAATAATATTGGTTTAGAGGGAGGAGAAGCGTTTGCAAATGCACTTTATAAGAACACCACTCTGACATCTTTAAGTTTTTGGTACAATAACCTTGGTTTCTATGAAGAAAAAGAATTAGCAGATGCATTTGGAAGAACACCACGCTGACTTCTTGGAATCTTAGATATAATAATCTTGAATCAGAGGGAGGAAAGCATTAGCAAATGCACTCTGCAAGAATACTACGCTGACTTCTTTGAATCTTTATGAAAATACAATTGGATCAGACGCCTGAAAAACATTAACAGACGTACTTGACAAAAACACTACACTTAAAAAATTAGATTTTCGTTTTAATAACATTAAGTTTACTATAAAATCTAATAATCCAAACATCAAAATAATGAAATAAATTACATTTTAATATAAACGAATATGTAACGGTAATTGTAAATCATGTAATTTAGCATTTAAAATAAATATTTCTATCCATTTTAGTTTAACAGTTTCGTTTTTGGAGAGTGTGTGAGTGAGTGAAAATAAAAGAGAGAGAGTAAAAGATCTATCCATTTTAAAATTAGTTAAATAATATTTTAAAGCTTATATAGACGGGTGAATTGGTATTCATAGTAAGGTTTTCGTATGATTGACTGTTTACGTCTATTTAGATTTATATGAATTATACAATTTAAAGTACTTTTTTTAAAAAAAATAAAACAAATAAAAAAAAAGGTTTATTATTGTTGTAGGATTTTATTATAAAAATAATCAAAATCTTTTTTTGATTTAAAACAACTGATTATTTCCATTAGTGGGGTTTTTCAACCTCAATAAAACTTTCCATGTAGTTTTTTTTATCTATTTTTTGTGTTTTTTTTTAAAAAAGTATTTTAATTATAGAAATAAATAACTTAAATAGCTAATTGTATAAAGTCTTTCTATAAAGGCATAATAGTAATATCTTTACAAAACCAATTTTATTAATTTAGTTTTTTTTATCGAATTTGGATCCAATAAAATTACAGGGACGTGCGTAACAAAACAAACGTGAAAAGTAGATAACAAAAATTTACTTTCGCTATGACAACTAACTTACGATCTCCAAGTTTTTAACGCGAAATTTTACTTATAGGACACAATCTTTAAGCTATATATATAGGAAATTATTGAGATACTTCAGACTCATATGTTTTTGAATACTCTTCAAGGCACCTTTGGTTTAATTGTACCGAATATGTTTCAAGGTTAACCCGGGTATAAATCAATGGTCGATTTAATGATAACTTTTTCCTAATAGACTAATATACACAAAATACCCCAGATAATATACTTTCTGCCATACAATATATCCGGGGGTATAAATCAATGTTTGTTGTTACGTGGAATGTAAAATATCTGGATACCTTGCATGGTAATTTACGGTATCATCGTAAATAACCCCAGAAAATTTGGAGAATAACTAAGTAATATCGGTATTAGAAAAAAAACAATATTTCAATACATTCCTGACATTGATATTTCCTTCTACTATGATTAAATATATACCAAAGTAGGCCAACAAAATTAATATGCATGATCCAAATTTATTGTTTACTGCTTAAGCACAATCATATTTCTTTTATATTACTAATTCAGAGTTCACACATTTAAATTTTTTTTTACAATTTGATGGCATACTATGCAATTACGTACAATTGATAGCATAATTGTTGAATAATTATCATTATGCATATGAATGCTGCCAAGCGAAAACGAGACTTCAGGCGTTTAATCTTATTATTTACCTACATGACTTACTTTTAAATACATATGCAGTATTATAGCCGATTATACTTACGAATTTTCTTAAGAGAATTGATCCTGTTATTGTCTATTGTAAACAATTTTTTTTTGTTTTACTGCAACTATATTGGAGATTATAATAATTACTGTATACTTAAAAACATTTTAATTCGGTTCAATTATTGATATTTCTCTGCTAAGATTCTTGATATATATTGCGCTGATTTAAACACTCGTAACTAAACAAGATATCTGGGTTATAACGTTTCAATTTGGTGAGTATACCCTAACTCTAAAATTGAAAAAATTTGAATTTATCTATCATTCACGCTTAAAACATACCAACATATAATCTGCAACAGATAATTTAATAAAAAATTCCTGCAATTATTTTTTGTTATTTATAAATTTATTCAAACTTTTATACATTAACTAAAAATCGTTAACATTTTAGGTTTATCGAGTTGAAGTGATTATGAATTCAATAGGTAGATGAATTTGATCTGGTTTTTGTGGGTAGGTAAATTCGTAAATTCATAATTTAATAATTTCAATATGAATTTGACAGTAGGTGGGATCATAATTTAGTAGTGATAGATGGGTTCATAATTTCAAAAGCGGTTGGGCTCGTGCTTTTAGTAGTGTGTTGGTTGATAAATCAACGTTGGTAGGTTTGTGAATTTAATGGTGAGTCCGCAATTACAGAGGTGGGTTTGGAATTTCAATAGTGGGTAGTTTATAGTTTTAATAGTGGGTAGTTCATCATCGGGAAGTTATAACCAACATTAATATAATATTAAATATTTTAATGAAAGATCTAAGGAATTAGCACTTTCTAAGTTAAGATAACGCTAATCTTAATCATGCTAAATTAGCATTACTATAAGCGATAAAATAGCGAGAATTTGAATTTAATCTTAATACTAAGTCTATATTATTATTGACGATAAAATAACAAGAATTTATTTTTAGCACTGAATTAGCAGTATTATAGGCAATAAAATACAGAAATAGCCAGAACTTAAATGATAAAATGAATTGATACTGAATTAGCATTACAATAGACGACAAAATAACAAGAAATTAAATGATAAAATTTAATTTT
Source organism: Racocetra persica (assembly GCA_910592285.1). Lineage (NCBI taxonomy): Eukaryota > Fungi > Glomeromycota > Glomeromycetes > Diversisporales > Gigasporaceae > Racocetra > Racocetra persica. The sequence continues at coordinate 7,013 of CAJVQC010001069.1, forward strand.
AATACTGAATTATCATTAGAAAATTGTATAATTTATTATGATAAATATATATATGAGTGCTGCAGAGCAAAAACCTGTAACTGATCATAGTAAATCATTATGATCAGTTACAGCTTTCGCTCTGCAACACACATATATATAACGCATTAAATAATTATATGTAACGCATTAAAATCATTATATGTAACGCATTAAAATCATTATAAAATGTAGCATAATGTAATATATACAACTTTTGATTAATAAACATTGGACGAAGCAATATATTAAAATTTCCCATATATCGAGCGAAGAAATAATTGAAATTTTCTTTCATATTTTTATTCAACTTATTAGAATTATTTAATTATTGCTACAAATTCTAAGTCAAATTACATTCAATTCGAATCTATAAAATGCAATTGTATCAATTGTATCCAAATTTAAATTTTATTTAATGCACATATAAAACTTTAAATTTAAATTTAATGCTACTACAATACTAGCAAAAGGTGTTTTATAATATGTTTATTGGATGCTTTTTTACTCGTACGAAATCTTTAAAGTCTTCTGAAGTTCGATTCAATACTTCGAAACCATTTTTTGTTTGGGAAGATTATTAGACTTTTCAAGACAATTAAGCGGCTAAAGCATAAAATTAATAATATATTTATTTAAACGGCGATATAATGATAAGTTTTTTTTGTAACTAATGAAAAAATTTCCGTACTTTCTTAAAATTTCGGATTCGAGTTCATTATCTTCAGTACTCGATATCTTATTATCAATATTTTGGTTTTCTGATTGATCTTTAAATTGATTTGGTATAATCAATTAAGGCGATGTTTGAATACTTTCTCATAATAAAAGAATATTGAGAATTTCTTTGTACTTAAATTAATATAATGTTATGTTTAGAAATTTTTACCTTCCAGAGAAGATTAATAAGATATTTACATAATAAGAATCTATTTTTTAAAAAAAATAAGGACAAGAATATGTCCAATTTTGATACTTTTGCACATTTTTAATGATATGTATGGTTAATTTATTCCACTCAGTTTGGAATTCTTTACGCCACAATGATAATGCTCATTCTTGCAGGAGTAATTGAAACTGATTCAACTGTACTGGATATGACAAAGATTAAAGTGTGGCTGGTTGAATTTGTACAAGTAATCCTTTTAGCATATTATATACGAATTGCTTTCTCCTTCAACATACATAAGTTTTTCAGAAACTATATACGTATTCATGCTCTTCGGTTTTTATGGTATTTTCTTTTTGTTTGCGAATTTCATTTAACATTCAATTCTCACATTCCATTTTTTGCTTTCATTTACACGACTTGTATACTTAAAAAATGATTTATTATTAATTTGAAACGTGATATTTGCTTTCGTAATTCGACAAGAACAAAATTTTGTAAGATGTATATGTTTCATTTCAGAAAATATTACGATATTCAAAGAAATCAAAAATTTCAACATAAATTATTATTATTATTAACCAAATGTCGTCATTATTGTATTAATCATTAATTTTAATGTCGGCAAATTAATTTAAGCACCGTATATACCGTAACTTATTTTAGTGGCGATACTAGGTGGGTTTTAGGAAACCTATTAACTGGTTTTCAATTATATTTTGTGACAAGTCATTGCAATACAGTCGGAAGCTGAGTTATATATTAATCAGCGAAATAAATTGTAAATTTGAATAGAAAAGAATAATAAAACTTATAATTTTTTTGAGTCTTTATACACATTGAAATAAAGGATTGATCCCGATGGGATCAATTTTGATCATGAAATTTGGAACATTCAACTTTATATTTATAAAATTATTTGTCATGGTTAGCTATTGCGAAATGCCACAAAATGTAACCGAATTTAGCAAAAAGTAGCCAATCAAATTTCAATGGAACGATCTAGAATCGATTTCCATTTTTGGTAATATGCCTGACTGCAATATAATCGAAAGTACGATGATAGATTTTCCCGGACGGCATTCAGAAAACAAACTGGCTGCAAAATATAATTGAAAGCCCGATGACAGGCTTTTTTTTTTGACGGCACTCATATGGTACAGTTGAAACAAATATGGTTATTTCATTCGGCATGTTTTTATTTTCATTGTCGCATCAAATTAAATGATATTAACCTGATAAATGTATAAATGCATAAATGCAGACGATTTTAAGCTAATTTTACAGTTTGAAACTCTCTAATACAATGTATATTTAGATTCAGGCAGTAAATAGGTTTATGCACATCGTTTAATAGATTAGTGCAACAGTTTTGTGATTTAATGACGAATGAGTTTATAATTATATTAGATTGGTTAACGATTTCAGATTTCAACAGTAGGTGGGTTAGTGATTTCAAAAATTAGGTTGATTTTTTTATCTTAACTGGGGCAATTGATTTCAATGATAGATAGGTTTTCGAAGGCAACTTTGTAGATCACACCAAAGCCTATATTTTAATTACGAATAAATTGCGTAATTATTGAAACACAATACGTATAAGCAGCGATTTTCTAAATTTGATTGAGGATAATTATTTTGTAAACTATAATAATTGTCGGGGATGATGCTGAAATTTGGAGCCTTAATTTGAAAATAAAAATCCACTCCTACTCTTTTATTATAAACACTAACCCTAAATTCTAATCTAACTATAAAAATAAAAAGCTGAACAAAACATCAAAAAAAATTTTAATTTTCGTAATAAAGTAAGTCAAAATTTCCAGCATCATCCATCCCCGACAATGATTGTAGATCGTTTGTGATTTCAAGAATAAGATTTCAACAATAGGTGGGTTTTTGGTAATTGTATTTAAAATAGTTGTCATTAGGGTTATTAATGGAGTACTCCAAGCTATAATAAACCATATAAACCACTCCAGTTTAAAACTGGAGTGGTTTATATGTTTTATGATAGCTTGGAGTACTCCATTAACAGCCCTAGTTGTCACGGTGCTAAATTAGCTGATGCTAAATCTGTATCTAAGAGTACTTTCTATTACCTCCTCACTATATCGAGAGTTCACTATAACAAGAATGAGTTGTATTAGATTGTATATAAAGGGCGCCTCACTAGCACTTGCAATTAATAAAATGATCCTTTTTATGTTTTTATGCTTATGTTAAGTTTGGCATGAACATAAAGCATAGACTATTATTTTTTACGGCAATGATAACGACAAGTAAGGCAATATGAGAAGGCATTTTGTTAATTGAATTTTTACGCATTTATCGTGATTGAGGAAAAGCACTATAAAGCTCAATATCTATATAAGTTTTTATTAATATCAAGGCTTAATCATAAAGTCATACGATTTTTATTCATTATCAATGGTCTTTGCGAGCTATTCAGTCATGATATTAGTTTAGATTATCGCTGTTTTCGAATCAGTGCGATATGCGAATTCCGTAATAAGAATCCCACATATTTCCATTGTGAAACAAAAGTAATATGTGGGATTCGTAAAATTCACAGAATTCACCTATCGCACTGATTCAAAATCTGCGATAATGAAAATTTGAAATATTGTTCTTATGCTTGAATAGAATAATTGATTTATGCTCATAATAAAAAAATAAAACAACTTCACAAATAAAAGAAAATAATTCTGATTATGAAATTTATTTGTGAATATTACGTTTATTTGCTCCATAAGTATATTTAAGTTCGTTATTGTCATCATTCAAAACATTAAAAAATATAAACAGTACATATAAGCCGTTTTATACACCATTAATTAAAACTCATTAATTTCCGAACTTTAATTATATTTAACTTTATTACATGTATTCAATAATATTTTTGTTTATTTTACCTTTTTTGGATTTGGAATATTTCATATTCTGTTACTGAAAACCGACCCTCTGTATTACTAATTGCTTTTTCATAAGAATTTAACAAATTATCAGTTGCATAAC
>CAJVQC010001070.1:0-10937 GCA_910592285.1 Racocetra persica
CACATGATGAAAATTTAGTAAGAAAAATTTGCTTAGGTCATAGACCTGAAATTAAATGTGAGGTTCCCCAACTACTTTTTGATTTAATGAATAAATGCTTGAATGCTGAACCTCAAAACCGACCAACCGCTAATGAATTAGTTGATGTGCTAAAACAATTTTTTAAAGATTTGAATAGGAAATATACCGAGTTATATAAGCAAGTTAAAGGAATTAAAGACTCAGGCAAAAATTCAAATCAAGTCACATCAATACGACCTAACTATCAGACATAAACAAGCTATTTATACAAGTCGGCTTTTGAATTATCAAAATCTTCCTAAACCAATAAATGCTAATTTAGGTTAGAATGTTACTCAATCAAAATATTGGTTTTAAAGCGTTATTTTTTCATACTTATTAACTCTTATGCTTGTTTTAGTAAGCAAACCTGTTGAAGATCCAAATTTTGACTAATATCATTTCGTCATGGAGAGTAGCTCGAGTCTTTTACAATCTACACTGGTTTTTTTGGTTTATATCCCTGGATATTCGGGTAATGCACCAAAGTCATATATGATGAAACCGATTTGTTTTATATGTCACGTTTATAAATTCAGTTTAACATGCACGGATCTTTTACAAAATATACAAGTAACAGATTTAGTAAATATTCGGTATTAATCAAAGGGGCATTGTCAACAAGGGTGTATTTTCAATGATATGTTAATGATTGTAAAAATTTCTTATACCATGTTTCTTATCATAATCATCAAATGTAATCTTTTTCTCTTCAAATAAAATAAATTATAAATATCCGTTTTTATTACTTCACCTATTAATTGATCACAGATACATGTATAAGTAGATTTTAATAAATCAACCAGTGATGTTTGCGCAAGTATTTTAGAGAAATTTTTGCTATTATCATCTATCTAAAGCTAGAATTAGAATTACATAAGGGTTTGAAATTATTGCTTAGTATATTAATTACTAATTGTTTAGTTGTTTGAGTGATAAGCACATTGGCTTAATTTAATAAACTTAGTATGCCAATAGTTATACAGAAAGGTGTTCAGATTTACAGTATAAACATCTTTTTGCAAACAGTATATACAAATTTAGATAACCGCATATACCGCAGGTAATGTAAAATTTCTATTAAAAATACATTGCAATCCGAGGGTGTGATGGGATGTATCTAATTGATATTGTTCTCAACTATAATGATATCAAGAAACATTATCTTTTTCTTGTTGATCATAAAATGCCCTACCAGTAAGGAAAGATATCACACCTGTTGATATGTGAATGTTAATATATAATAAAAAATTATAATAAAACATATAAATTTACTATAAACTTTAAGCTTAAGATTCTTTCCAACTTACAAATCAACATTTTCAAATTTTGGGGTTAAATATATCGTGAATAGTAGAATAAAATTACTTAAAATGACTTTTTAAAATTTTATAAAAATTGAAGATTTTACTATAGTGGATTTCAAAAAAGCCATTACTTATAAAAATTTTTAAATTGATATAACTTTTTAAAAACAGAAGATATTTAAAAATTTCTTGATAATTTAATAGATTTTTGTTTAAACTATTAAACTATCAAAATTCTTTTAAATATCTTTTGTTTTTAAAAAGTTATATTAATTTAAATTTATATATAATTTAAAAATTTGATACTTATATATAAACAAACATAACAAATTTGAATTTATTAACAAAATTTTTTATTTTATTAATAAAATTTAAAATTATATTAAGTTATACTGCATTTTAATTGAATAATTAAATTATGCTACAGCTAAAAAATTGATGTCTGTATATAAAATATATTAGCTTTAAATGAAATCTACTGTAGTAAAATTTTATAAAAAAATTTTTTACTAATTTTGAAAATACAATTATATATAAAATTTTATACTAAACAAGCTGGCTTAAAAAACAAAAATAGGTTATTTTAGCAGAAAAATATTTGTTATAGATAAACTTCAAAATTTTAAGTTTTTTATATAAACTTTTTTTACTAAAATAATATATTTGTCTTTTAAATAAATTTATTCAGTACAAAATTATATATATTTTATATTTTATTTTTTAAACTTTTTACTAAGACTATATAAACTTAATAAATTAGTTCTCATATCTCACCCAGGCCAAATTTCACAAAATTTTTAAACAAATTTTTGACTATATTTACTATTTAGGTAAAGTTTTTTAGAAATTTATAAAAATTTTTATGTGCTTTTTTATATATAAAATTTTTTTGAAAATAAAATTAAAAGCCAAATTACTAGATTATTTTTTAAATTATATATTATAAGTTTAAAAAATTAACTTTGTATAGCCTAAATAAAAAACTGGCTTAAATTTATATAAAAATTTTTTAAAAGCAAAATTTTTTACATAATTTTGACCCAGTTTTTATTTAGTAAAAAAATCAAAATAATATGAAAAATGTTGTACTGAACAAATTTATTTAGTAAACAAAAATATATTATCTTAGTAGAAAAAAGTTTTATATAAAAAACTTAAAATTTTGAAGTTTATCTATAATAAACTTTTTTTACTAAGATAATCTATTTTATCTTTTAAGCCAACTGGTTCAGTATAAAATTTTATATATAATTATATTTTCAAAATTAGTAAAAAATTTTTCTTATAAAATTTTACTAGTAAAAGTTTTAATTTTTATAAAATTTTAAAAAATTATTTTAAGTAATCTTATTCTACTATTCTTGATATATTTAATTCTAAAATTTGAAATTAAGTTAATTTGTAAGTAGAAAGAATCTTGAGCTTAAAGTTTATAGTAAATTTATATATTTTTATTATAATTTTTATTATGATTTATTATATAGTATGACATCTTCTCTAACTACTACATGAATAAGTTTCTGCTAATTTGGTTAAATTAATAATTTTAATATGATTAAATTTTGATTAAATACTTGTCTAACAAAATTAAAGTGTTTAGTTTATATAAAAATTTTAAAATAAATCTTGACAAAAATATAAAAAAGACTTCAAATATAAATTAAACTTTACAATTCAAGATTTTAAAAATCAAGATTTTAATATTTTATAAAAATATTTTATTAAAGTTTTCTATACAGTATCTTTTAAAATGCTTAAAAACTCAACTTGTAGAAGACCTGCTAAAATCTAAATATTTAGCAATTATTTGACTTCTAAATTTTTATTTGCTAATAAAGATATTTAATAAGCAGATTGTAAAATACCTAGACAAAATTTTTGTTTATATATATAAATTTTACTATAAGCATAAAAGTGAAGTATACCTATTTAAAATTGTTTTCTTATTAAATAAATTATTTTTAAGCTTTTAACAAAATTATAGAGCTTATTATAATATATCTAATAGTGGTAAGAATATTAAAAAAATTGATTTTTTTTTAAAGAATTTTATATATTAGTAAAATGTTTTTTAAAAATTTCTCAAAAATTATCAAGCTAATTTTAATATTTTTTCTACTATTAGATACAACTTGATGAGCTCTATAATTTTTATTAAAAGCTCAAGAGTAATTTACTTAGTAAGAAAGTTTTAGATATATATATTCTACTTTTGGCTTATAATAAAATTTATATATAAAAAAAATTTTGTTCAGATACTTCATGATTTGCTTATTAAATATAGATATATATATCAGTTATATAATTTTTCACATATATTTATATATAAATTTTATATATAAAATTAGGAATATTATATTTATAATACCCATGTTATATAATACCCTATATGTTTTACTTGGGGTTAGGGTTCAGTTTTAAGATAAATAGGGATTTTTTATTATACAATATATATTAGACATAAGGTTCTAATAGGTTCTAATTTCAGTTTCTATGAGGTTTTCAGGGGTGCTGATCATTTTTACTTAGAGTACTTACACCCATTTATTTAGTACATTTTTGAGATATTGCAAAAGGTGTTATATAACATGGTGTTATAAATATAACTTTCCATAAAATTATAGTAAACAATATATAGAATTATATATAAACTTTGTTGTGATAATATTTTTTAACTTATATATTAATTTTAAATTAAATTTATAAATAAATATATCAAAAAAAGAAAAATAAAATATGTTTTAAACTGAATTAAAATTTTACAATTTTGATACAATTTGAAAATATAAATCTGTAAAAGAAAAAATTTAATAGTTTTAAAGTAATAAATATATATAAAATTATTTTCTGAACAACTTTTAGTTAGAGAATAAAAAAAAATCTTAGTAAAAAAAATTTTGCTATGTACTAATATCAAAATTTTTAGTTTTTCTATATAAAACCTTTTTTCTATTTAGATAATTCATTTTGATCTCTTAAGCAAATTTGTTTAGCACATAATTCTACATATTTTGTATCTTACTGATTTTGTTTTTTTTACACTTTTTACTAAGTAAAAGATTAAATCAAAGGTTATACAAATAATTTTTTTAAAAAAAAATTTTATATAATCTTTGATTCTATCTTTCACTTAGTAAAAAGTATAAAAAACAAAATTAGCAAAACACAAAATATGTAAAATTATGTGCTAAACAAATTTGCTTAAAAGATTAGAACAGGTTATAAAAGTGAAAAAAGTTTTATATAGAAAAACCAAAAATTTTAATATTAGTATATAGCAAACTTTTTTTACTAAGATAACCTTTTACTCTTTAACTAAAAGTTTTTAGAGTATAATTTTATATATATTTATTACTTTAATTGGTGATTTATCTCTCAACCAGAGAAAGCTTATAGTATAACATAATATAGTTTATATATAAAAATTAGGTTTTTTGAAATGTGAGCAGCTTCTATTTAAAACTTTTTTTGTACTAAGTTAATCATCTTTGGGGTTTTAATTGATATTGTAGAGCTTATTAAGATGAATCTAATAGTAGTTAAATTGTCAAAATCGGCTTAGTAAATTATGAGATATCTTCAAAAAATGTTTTACTAACTATATAAACTTCTTTTTTAACAATAATATTGTTAAAAAAGAAGTTTATATAGTCAGCAAAATGTTTTTAAAAATATTTTGTAATCTACCAAGCTAATTTTGATAATTTAACAACTACTATTAGATTTGTTGTGATGAGCTCTACAACTTTAATTAAAAGCTCAAAAGTAATTAATTTAGTATGAAAAAAGTCTTAAATAGAAGCAGCTCATATTCCAAAAACCTAATTTTTATATATAATCTATATTATGTTATACTATAAGCTCTCTCTAGTTGAATAGCAAATCACTAATTAAAACTAAATATTATATAAAATAAATAAGAGTATTATAGCAGATATAAGTATTGTAGTAAATTTTAAAAAATAAACTATTTCTTATAATTTAATGATCAAAATTGAATAATTTTAATACTAATTGATTTGACTTAATTAAATAATTTATATAATATTAAATTATTTGATTCTAACTACTAGTTTATAAAATATTAATATTATAAAAAAAATCTTTGTTAGTTGAAGTAATAAGACTGAAAAAAATTATTATCAAAAAATTTAAATAGTATATAATAGAAAATCATATATTTTTTAAAAATAAACTACTCAAAGTTTTTAAATTTGTAAAAAAAAATATTATATAGTTTTATTATAATGAATAGTTTATATAATAATACTTTAATGACAAATTTGTCACTAAAATAAGATTTTTGAATAGTCAATTTAGATTAGACAAAATAATTCAAATATAATTTGTTTTTAAACTTTAAAATTAGAAAGTAGAAATAGAAATCAATTTAAATGACTAAAAATTTATATGTAAATTACTATATTTAGTTGTTTAGTCAACTAAATCATATAGCTAATTTCTATTTCTATTAGGAAGTTCTAGTATTAATATGCTAAAATTTAGAGAGCTACAAACTATTAGTTCTTTCTTTAAACGCCAATTCTATTTTAATAATAATGGCCTATATAATGTATTCTAGCAGTGTCAACCATTTTAGCAGATTTTTAAATATAAAAAAATAATTTATATTATTCTTTACTATACCAATTCCAAATTGATAACAATATTCAACCTGATATGTTCTATTGGAATTACTCATCTTTGCAAATTTTTAAAAATAAATGAATGCCTTATGTTCATCCTTTTCAACTTCAATTTCATTTTTATAGCAGTTACCAAGTACAAATATTCTATCAGAATCTCTAATTTTGAAAATAAATGAATGCTTTATGTTTATCTTTTTGAACTTTAATTCTATTTTGATTACAGTAGTCAACTTGATATATTCTATTAGCATTCTCTATCTCTGCAGATTTTTGATAATAGATGAATGCCTTATATTTATCTTTTTTAACTTTAATTCTATGCTAATAACAGTTTCTAATATTATATATTCTACTTGTGCTATCTATTTTTGCAGATTTTTAATAATAAATGAATGCCTTATATTTATCCTTTTCAACTTCAATTCTATTTCAGTAACAATATCTAGCATTATATATTCTGCCAGCATTGCCCATTTCTGCAGATTTTTGATAATAAATGAATACCTTATGTTCATTCTTTTCAACTTCAATACTATTAAAATAACAATATTTAACATCATATATTCTACTAGCATGTTCTATTTTGCATATTTTTGAAAATATGTGAATGCTTTATATTCATCCTTTTTAACTCCAATTCCATTTTGATAATAGTAGCCAACTTGATATATTCTATCAGTATTTTCTATCTCTGCAGATTTTTGATAATAAACAAGTACTTTATATTAATTCTTTTTGACTCCAATTCTATCTTCATAACAGATACTGAGTACAAATATTCTATTAGAGTTTTCTGTATTAGCAGATTCTTGGTAATAAATAAATGTCTTATATTCATTTTTTTTAACTTCAATTCTATATTGACAATTGTGTTCAAGATCATATTGGTTTAAATTAGTTGGCTCTTTATAATGAACCGAACTATAATTTATTTTACAAACTGGTCAAGTCATTAAATTATTAGATGCATGCATGCTACTATTTTAAAGTTTTGTATTACTAATAAACTTTTAACCCCAAATCATAATTTGGGATATATTATTTAAAGTATTGAAGTTATTTTCAGTTTTTATTAGTATTTTATAAATTTAATCTTGAAAATTGTATATTAACAACCACAGTTGTGATGCTAATATTTGTTGTTATAATCAATTCATAATATTAGTAAATTGTCTTGTATTTGTAAAAAATATTAGTTCAAATTTATAGATTTTCCAATATAGTTATCAATACTATATATAATTACTAAATTTAGTTATTTATTAATTATCTGCTATATTCTGTTTCTAAGTAATTTGTTAGATTAAAGTTGAGATGAAGCTTGTATTGTTAGAGAATAATGTTAATAAGAGAGGTGCTACTAGGTTATATGATATTTCTTTAATAATACTTGCAAATATATATAAATATTAGTTCTCATATTAGTGCAGAAGATAAATACTCTTCTTCTAATAAAGAGAATTTCGTATACTGTCTCTATTAATGAAATATCTGTCTAAATACTCATTTATTATAAATACTTAATTCATGCCAGAATTTGTTGTTTCATCCTGATTTCAAGTGCTAACTATAAAGTATTACCATAATCTGAAATCTTATATATCTCAGTTCACTATTGGGGTTTACATATATTGCTCTTATTTTTTTAATCTTTTTATTAATTTTTTTAATCTTTTTTTATTTTTCTATCTTGTAAAAAATGTATTCTATAATATTTCTATTAGATTTTTATAAGTATAACTATGTTCTATAAAATTTCATATATTTATAAAGAATAATAACTAAACAAATACTCTATTTGGTTTTTTTTCTATAATATTTTAGTTAGCTACTTATATTAAAATTCTTTATACTTAAAATATAGAATAAAATCAAATTATATTTAGTATATATTTTATTTAATTGAGATTTTTCGGATTTTTCTATAATATTTTAGTTAGTTAGTTATATAAAATTCTTTATATTTAAAATATCGAATAAAATCAGATTATATTTTAGTATATACTTTATTTTTTTTAAAATTTTTTTAGATTTTTTATAATATTTTTTTTTGAATATTAATGGTGAGACCATGTCTCTGACTTAATTAAAATTTAATTTAATTCTTCTACAATGAAAGAAAATTCTAACAAAGAAAAGAATCTATTTAAATTTTATATTCTAAGATAGCAAGAAAAGAAACTTAGACTAATTTATCTGCAGCCTAAACCAAGATTTTTTATAATATTTCAACTAGCTATTTATATAAAAATATACTATATTTTTAAATATAAAATTAAACTAGTAAATGCTTATTTTATTTAGATTTTGTTCAAATTTATTCTATGATCAATATTTTTTTATACTTAAATATCATTAAAATATAGTACTAAATATGATATTGTACTTAATACTTGTATTATACAGATTAATAGTATTTTAAAAAACTAATTATAAAAGTTAAATCGAAATTTATTTAAAAATAATTTTATATAAATATTTATTTTAATTAAGGACAAGACTAAACAACTTTGTGTACTTTCCTATAAAATTTCTATAAAATTGCTAATATCTTGAAATTTTGACTAGGTAACCCTGTTATATAATATAATAAAAAATATTTTTCACACAATTTTATATTATCTTAACCCTAAATTTAATCTTAATTCTAATCTAACCCTAATTTATATTGCTAGCTTAGTTTTACTATAGATTCACAAAGTGCACTATGCACTGTTTAGATATTTTCATAATTAATTATTTATTATTTTAATTTTATTTATTTATTATTTAATTTTAATTATTTATTTTGTAGCAAATAAATAAAACTTAACTTAGCTCTTTTTATTGATAATTGTTAGATATTTTTAAAATTTTAATATTTTTATTAATTGTACTATTATCTATAGCCAAAATCATAAAATTTTAATAATCTATATCTAGAAACAAGAGGGCTACAAACTTACTATATATATGCTAATATTAACTATTGATTGTTATGTTGATATAAAAAAAGTAGCAAACTTTACCAAAGAATTCTTTTATAGTCAAACCCATCTATGATATATCTTTATATACAAAAAACTGTGATTATAAAGAGATGTAACTAATATAAAGATATTTTTATATAGTTATAAACTAGTTGTAAATTTAGGCGTTGCTCTGGAATAAAATTTAATTTTTTAAAATTTTTTTAAATTTAATTTTTTATTTATTTTTTAATTTATAAGTTTTTTTGGATTTTAAAAACTAATATATACAGTATAATTTTAATATAATAAATCTTGATATAATGAACATTAATTGTATAGCAAAGATTATTTTAAATTTTATATTTAAATTAGCTTTGATATAATGAATTTATAAGAAATTTAAATATAGTAAAAAAAAACTTTTAGCATTAGAATTTTATTATAGATTATACTATATTATATAATTAAATTTTAAAAAAAAATTTAATAAAATAATCTTTTTGAATTTCTAATTAAAGTTATAGAGCTAAATTTTCTGATTTTAATAGTTTTTAAATCATTAAAATTGGACCAGTAGATCTCAAGATATTTGAAATTATAAATATAAATATAATATTATATACTATATACTATATACTATAATATTTTGTTTCCGAAGTGTAGCAAGGACTCAACTGTATGAGTAAAATCGAATGCACGATCATACAATATTAGTTGGAAACTACCAATAAAATTCGAGAATTAATGGTTTCTGTGATGATCTATAGTCAGTAAATCAACACTTAACAGAAATCTTTCTGTTACATAACATACTATAGTGATTGACAATGCGAATTTTTCAATTTTTCAAAATAATATATTATGATATACAAGCATATATGTTTGTTTAAGTCGATTTAATTATCGTTATACTTTTCAAACAAAAATTGAAAATTGATTTCGATTATTATAATAGAAGTCTGTTAAACCCAGATGAGCTTGGTATAAACTTGGAAATGATCTACATACTGTATAAATTATCTTCTTGATATTTTCATAAACCACTAACCATTACTGCATTAAAAACATAACCCTAACTATATTAAAAAAGTAATTCTAACATGCCTGGCATTAACGTTCCCTATAATAGTAAAACCTTACCACTCGTAAATTTTTCATTTTATTAAATGATGATAGGATTATAAAAGAGTTTTTTTTTTAAAAAAAAATAAATGCTATTGTAAATATTTATTGGTTATTAAATTAGTTTTTAGATTTTTCGCTTTAGACTTATATCAGATTCTGATTTTCTAGTATAAATAAATTTTTATATTTGTATGTTTAAACTCAAATATTTTGAGATTTAGCAAGCCAATTTTGATGATTTAACTATTATTAAAACCAGAAAATTATTCTTTACAACTTTATTTAAAAACTTAAAAGAATTTTTTTTATTTAAAATTTCTTTAATTTTTAAAAAAAAGATATTATTTTATAGCAACCTGTCACTATGACAACCTGTGATCAACCAATCAAAATCATTCACATGTGCAGTATGATTTATGAATTGTATAACCTTTTCCAAAAAAATTTTTATTTTTTTTTTATTTAAAAAAAAATATATTATAGCATTTAATTATTTAAAAAAACTCATCCACCTACCTGCTATTTTATTAAAAAACCCAGCCCACCCACCTGCTCTGTTTAAAGACAACTTTGATATGATAACACTACGACGAAGACAGAATACCGATACGATGACATCATGACGAAAACACAATACCAATACGACATCACAAAAAAAGCTTCAATATAACAGCAATATGTTGGCACTATGACAAAAGTTTTAACATGAAGGTTCCAACAGAAGTTTCTAGCAAAAAGTCTAATGACAACTTCAATGGTGGCTCTAACAATAACTTCAATACTTTAAATAATATATCCCAAATTATGATTTGGGGTTAAAAGTTTATTAGTAATACAAAACTTTA
>CAJVQC010001071.1:0-10935 GCA_910592285.1 Racocetra persica
AAGAAATTGGATAGTGAAGTTTGAAAAATTTTGTGCTAGTTCTGGATATTTGAATTCTTTAACAGAATTAAATGATTTAAAACAAATTGAAAAAGAAATCATTGAATATATTTCAGACATGAAAAAAAAAGATGGTGGCAAATATAAAGCAAATTCTATTAAACAAGCAGTAGATGCTATAAGCCGATTTTTTCTTTATAATTCACTAATTCGGGTTAATTTACATGATTGGTATTTATTTCCAGATTTGTATACTGTTTTACATAGAAAAATATGAGATTTTCAAAAACATGGATTCGGTGAAACAAGGGGATCAATTGCATTAAATTCACAACAAATTTAAGAAATTTTACAGCATCCAAAAATTGACCGTAGCAATTCAGTAAACCTATTATATCGTATTTTTATATGTTTATCAATTCTCCTTGCAATGCATGATGGTGAACACTATCAACTTAAAGTTAATCAGTTTAAAATTGATAGGCAAGGTGGTTTACAGTTTTTTCATTACACTTCAAAAAATAATCAACGTGGACTCCAAAAAGGTCAAGCACAAGTTATTTTAATTCTTGTGAATGCTGTTGGACCATATGATGATATAAAATTCTATTTGTCCAAACAGCCTTCTTTAGCTGATTCAGAATTTTATTTACAACTGAATTCTGATTGGATGGAATCAGGTATTTGGTATAAGAAGAATCATGTAGGAAAAAATAAATTAATGAATTTTATGCGTAAAATTGGATGCATCACACAAATTGATATTCCTATAGAATTACTTACAAACTATTCGGGTCAAAAAACTGCAGCCCAATGTTTACAAGATCGTGACATTCCTGAACAGGCAATTATGCAACTTACAGGACATAAGAGTGTTCAAGGAATTCATGCTTACAAGCAAGTTAATGAAGATCAACAACTTAATACTATAAATACTTTGATTAATATCACAAATGGGTCTGCAAACAATAATGATAACAATAATAATATAAGTTCGCAAACTCCATTGCAGAAAATTACAAATAATTTGAATTTTACAGAAAATAGTTTTAATTCTAGTAATGAAAAAATTCTCTCAAATACCATTTTTAACAACTGTTCTTTTACAAATATTACATTTAATATTCAAAAATAGCGAACTTATTATTAAATTAGAATTTCAATGCTTTATGTGTTTTCTTAATATTAAATTTGCAAATTAATAAATGCTTATAATAAAACCAATGCATTAGTTTATAAAATTAAAATTGCGCAGTTATATAATTTTTAAAGTATTGACTAGTTTTATTATAACAGCAGCTATAACAATATCGACCGTGAAGATATCAGCCGTGAAGATATCAGCCATGGAGATATCAGCCATGAAGATATCAGTTATAGTACTAAATATTGTGATGTAAACCGTGAAGATAACAGTAAAAAAAATTATGAGCGATCAATTAGGAGCCATGAGATAATATTTGATATAATATATTAATATGATATATTATATGATTATATATGAATTTTATATAATATAAAGGGTGATGTAAAAAAATAACAACCTTAATGACTGCAACTATAGTTGAAAGTGATTAAACTATTGGAAGTAATACTCAATAAGTATTTTATAACAACTTAATATACTGTGCTTCTGAAGCTTTGTTAATAAAAAATAAAAAAAAGTGAAAATCAATATCTAAACGACATTGGTTATTGATTCTTTAGTTGAAAAAAAGAATTACTATACTTAAAAAATAAAAAGCTATATTTTTAGTTAGTAATTTTTAATATTCACTCTAAAACTTGTCTTGCTCTAAGAATATTAAACCAGATTCAAGAAAAAATAAGTCTAAATATCTGATAATCTATATATATATACTTCAATTAAAAAGAAACTATATACACCAAGGCAAATCTACATATATATTTTTTCCAAACATATACACCTTCAATTAAAAAGTTTATTGACTAAATAAAATAAGAAAAAAAACAAAAAATTTAAGGAAAATATTAAAGAAAATGCTACTATATCACAATATCTAAAAATGCGATGGTATAGCTGATACTGTGAAAAATGAAAGTATCTAGTAAAAAATATGATTGGTTGCACATAATGATCAATGATATCAAATTATTTACTTTTAGTATGCCATAACTAGAGATAGGCAATTATACAATACCATATAATAAAAATGGTATAATAACTATATAATTGGTATAGTATAGTTAATAAAATACTGTATAAGTAAGCACATGACAAATCTATATGTATTTTCTAAATATTATATATGGTAATTATTTATACCAAAATTTATTATACTGTATAATTTCCATCTCTAGCCATAATATTACAACAATAAATTTTTATTAGTTAAGAAAAAATGTATCTCAATATATACAGTATGGAACAGCTAAAGATATCTACTTTTTTTAAAAAAATGCCAAATTTATGATTATGTAATCAAATATAATTGGCTAATTTTTTGTGTAATAAATTTTGATTGGTTAAAAATATATATAATTATTTTTTTATATATTAAATGTCAAATTTTGGATTATATATAAACTTTAAACTCTAAAAACTTTTAAATTTTATAATAAAAATTAAAATCTATTCTAACAGAATTGTAGCTTAGACTAAAAGCAACAAATTTGTAAGACAGATTTTTTTTAAAGTTATTTGTTTTTGAGTTATAAGTCTTTTTATCTTTTATATATAAAAAGTAGATATCTTTAGCTGTCCCGTACTGTATATTATAATGTCGGGGATGAGGCTTGGAATCGGATGATGTTACACATATATCAAAACTGGTGAGGGCAATTGAATCCAATATAAAATAATTTAATTTGTGATTGATCACAGGAGAGAGGGATTCACTCTGGATCGGGTACTCTCTGCTATTGATATAATCGTTTAGTTTTACACATATGAGTGCGGGAGAGGGAAAAGGGCTCACTCGTTTTTTTTTAGTAAGCTATTAATTATTTATCCGATTCAGCCCTTCTGATTTACAGCATTTCGGGCATTAAATATATCCAATATCGATATTATCGATATCGGATATATTTAATGCCCGAAATGCTGTAAATCAGAAGGGCTGAATCGGATAAATAATCAATAACTTACTAAAAAAAACGAGTGCGCTTTCCCGCACTCATATGACAGATTACACACAAAACTGTATCAAAAAAAAACCATCTACTGTATTTTATGTTGGCTATCGTCTATAATTGGTTTGTCAAATTATAGAAACTATTTCTCTATGATAAAGTTCTCTATGATAAAGTATGACCTTGTACGTACTATAACTTAAAGTACAGTTTATATAAATAGAAAAGTCTTTTGAAATTACTTGAAATAACATTTGTCGTTTACAAAAAAAAGTTGGTTAAGAAAAAAAATCGTTATAACATAGCTGCAAATATATTATTAGTTTCTACTTTTTCACTCCAAACCTTTAAAGAAATTTAATTTGCAATATGTACATGCTCAAATGTCAAAGAAATATGACCGACACAACGATTAGTATGCTGAACAGCTTTTGATTCAGCCATTTGAATTCCTATTAATTTGAAATCGTTATTATAACCTATAGGACCACAATTGATTTCCAATGTCTCTTGATTTGATTCACCATTTCAAAAAACATCAGTCTTTTGACCATCTGACAGAAAGAATTGAATGTCACTAACATGTTCACGAAAATAAACATTTGCACCAACCACGTAATTATCTTTCTCATCAAGACCTCGAATAGTATACGCATTTCCACCCTTTTCATTTCCGATAGCGGTTCCAATTTGATTTTTATATTTAACCTTTAGACAATCTAAGAAATAACCACAATGGATGTTTATACCAGTAATGACATCAGACTTATCATTACTCATTAGATGGAATTCACTATGATCTTCTGGGCCATGACCACCGTCTGGAAACGTATCTTTTCCATAAATTCCATAAACAATTGTACCAATTTTTCGATTTGGAGCGATTGTAGGCGCTTTCGAATTATTAGGCAAGAATTTATCCAAAGCAAATGTATACAAATACATTTTCATAAATTCCCCATTTGCTTCATTAAAATATCGTGATTTTACTCGATCACACAGTCCCTTGTATCTTGCTATTGCGTCTAGGTTATATTCTGTGTTTGCGTAAGTAACAGCTTTACCAAGAAAGGTATCATAAACTTTGTTATAAAGTTTGTTAGGACTACGCAAGTCATAATAACTATGGTGAGGAATATTCATATCCGTCATTATTTCGATACTAGCATTGCGCCAAATTTCCCATGTAGAATATATTTCTATAAAATATTTTTTATAACCTTCAACTTTTTCTCGTAACTCATTATCATAAGATAGTTCCTAAAAAAAAATAGATTATATATATATAAACATTACCGTTACAGGCTTTATTTAAAGAATTTTAACAATAAGAAATTTATTTAGGTAACTTATGGTGAGTGCTTTTCTCTTTCAAAATAGCAAGATGCATAAATGAATATGTGATAGCAATAGTAACTAAATTTACGTTGTCTTTATTCTTCCCAGTAGCAGTAGTCAAACTATCATAAAAAGTATCACACTGTTTGATTAAATTTGTCAAACATTCTGATTGTTTACTACTCGAGGCACCTTGACATCTAACAAGATTTTGTTTAATTTCTTCGACCATAATTTGACCAAGTTCTTTTTCTACTTCATCACGTTTAAGTATGAATTGAGATCTTTCAAGTAATTGTGTAAATATATCTATTTCATTTTCTGGAAAATATTTTGTTATTAAAGCAGCAATTAGTTCAGCGGGTTTCAACGTATCTTTTGAGACTACATCGATGAATTCTTTGATACGAATGTCCCACGACATATCTTTGGACTTTTCTCCGTTTTCTAACATAGACATTTTTTTATTTTCAGCAAAAGCACAATTCGTTATTTTGCGAAACAATTATTACAAATTATATAAATTATATCATATGGGCTAATTTGTTTCATTGGACCCTGAATGGAGTCACTAAATTTAAACTAAACCCCTTGTTTGATTTGTTGTTATTGGTCTGAGGTATCCTAATTGTGATTGTTTCGATTAATTGAGGGTTTATTCTGCACTATATCTGCAAGAAGGATTTAATGAATATGCGTCAAACCCATTAGACGTTCTTAAAGCCCATTAGATTATCGTCTAATCCATTTGACTGGACCTACTGAAATATGCTATTTGATATTACGTATCATTGTTAAACCTTCTACCTCAAATTAGTATAGTTAACTGTTAGACAATTGTATTGTCAAATAACCTGCTCCACTACAAAAATTTTTGGGGCACGACAGTTTAGCTCATATGTGAACTGAATTAGCCCATATGTACAAATGTCATGTAACACAAGCTTATCGAGAGAATTTACGTACGGTGCAGGAAATCTAAAAACCTCAATCACTCTATATATAACAAAAAACGACCAGCACATTGAATATAAGCTAAATTCAGTAACGGTTTAAGTTTCAGCTGTATGCATAAAACAGCTCCTATTAAGTACGTACGTACAGTACATATTATTCTTGGCGCATTATTTCTATGCTCATCACTCTATTGCCTGTATTGAGATTGAAATTTATTCTCAATGAGCCACTAGTTTATGCATCATCTTAAAATGGAGACTGAGGTTTTTAAATTTCCTGCACCGTACGTACGTACATACATTATCAGTTATGTAAAGTGACAGTTTTTGTCGATCGACAAAGTTAAGAAAAAAATTTTCTAACACAAAATTTTGGCTATGGCTTTTCGTGCCCTAACAAAAAAATATATCTCACATAATTTTGGTGTTAAGCCTTACCTTAATGTTGGCCGATAGCACAGATTTCTTACGTGGCTGATATTGTTGACTGGCGTATACTTTGCATGCAGGAACTTAAATTGTCTTTCTGAATAATTCACTATATTTAGAATCTTGTTGAATTTTACTTAGGTAGAAGTTAAGTATCTATGGATGAAAGTCTAACTTGGAGATTGACTAGCATCAGCATGTGCATCTCGTACATTTTGTACAACGATTACAGAAAAAGATGCGTATGCAACCCCATTTTCGCTGACTGATAAATTTATTCTTATTATATGCAAAGAGGGAGTTTAAATTTAGCAATGTACGTGTACATACGTACGTACGTACGTACGTACGTCATAGATAAATGCTTTGGTGCATTTCATCAAATCGTCACTATTTCTAATTAATTGGGCATTATTTTCTATATCTGGGATTTCAAAATTAGTAAAAAATTGCGCATTTTATAAAATAAATAGGATTCTTCAAGTAGTATGTTCACTATTTTTCTATGTAAAGCTTAACATAAAACTCATTTAATAAATGACTTTCTCTGTTAATAAATATGAAATCTTTAATTCTATTAACAATGAGCATGAAAATGAAATTAATCTTGGGATTTTATATTTGAAATTGGGACATTATGTTGACTCACTTGATCAATTTAATTGTATTTTAGAAAACAATTCTAACAATTTGGCCGCATTAATTCTCCGTGGAATAACTTATTCTAAACTAAGAAACTATGAAAAAGCTCTTTCAGATGCAAATAAAATATTAGAAATCGAACCAACTAGCGCATGTTCATTTATTTTACGTGGAGAAACGTACTTAATGTTAGGAAAATATAATGAAGCACTTATAAATGTCAATAAAGCATTGGAACTTAATTCGAGTAATAGTTCAAGTAATAATTCTCATAATGCATATGTATTAGCTCTTCGCAAAGAAATTTACCTGAAATTTCAACAATATAGCATGCCATTTTTAGACTTTAAACTTTTATATGAATTTGACACTAATTACGCTCTACAAAAACTTATAAATATATTATTGTTTCATAGAGAATCACATTATTCATTAGAGCAATATGATAAAGCCATTTTATACTATAACAAAGTATTAGAAATTGATCCTTATAATTTGACTGCATTATCTTTTTGTGGAAAAGTTTATTGTTCATTAGGACAATATTATAAGGCATTCTTGGATTTAAATAAAGTATTGGAGATTAATTCATGTGATGTGGATACATTACTTTATCGTGGAGATGTTTATTTTAAACTTGGTCATTATTATAAAGCATTTTATGATCTTGAAAAAGCATTAGAGCTATATGATGATACTTTATATAATCTTGGAATATCATTAGAATCCAAATCAAATTATATCAATGCATTGATTCTTCAAGCAAAAATTTGTTTTAATCTAGAGCGGCACGAAGATACAATCAAATTTTTAAATAAAGCTTTAGAAATTAACCCCAAAAATATAACTATACTAACACTTCGCGGAGGTGCCTATTTTTATCTGGATCAGTATAATAACGCAATCAGAGATTTGAATAAGAGTTTGGAAATAGAACAAAGTAATGCTACTGTGATTTTTTTGCGTGGATAGGCTTTCTACTGTCTTGGTCGCTTTCATGAAGCATTTGTCGATTTTAACGAAGCATTAAAAATCGAGCCGAATAATGCAGATATGCTAATTCTTCGTGGAGAAGCTTACTTGAATTTAGAACATTATTATAATGCGTATTCAGACTTCGATATAGCAATAGGGATTTTGCCAACAAATGTAACGGCGTTAATTTTTCAATGTAAAATTCTTTTAAAGCTAGGACTACAAGAATACGCACTGGCATGTTTGAACAAAGCACTAGATATTGAACCAAATAATTCGCCTGCATTATTATTATATCGCAGTGAAATTCATTTTAAACTAAAGCAATACAATAGTGTTATTAATGATTTAAGTAATGCATTAAAAATTGTGTCGGATTTTGTGCCTGCGTTAATTCTTCGTGGAACAGCTTATTTCAATCTAAGAAACTATTATAAAGCCCATGAAGATTTTAGCAAAGCATTTGAAATTGAGTCAAGTAATGAAACGACAGTAAAATATTTAATAGACGCTTTTAATGAGTTTGACTTTACTTCAATGAAAAATTCTGTAATAAAAAGTTCTAAAAAAATTGTTATAACTAATTTAACGGCAATTATACTTTGTTGTGGAGAAGAATATTTTATACGTGGAAAATTCGATTACGCTCTTTCATATTTTAAAAAAGTATTAGAAATTAGCCCAAATAATAAAACAGCTTTGATTTTTAGTGCGAAAATTTTCTTCATTTTAAAAAAATATGAAGAAGTCATTAAATATTTAAATGAAGTACTGAAAGTTGAGCCAGATAATAATATTGCACTATTATATCGACGTGAAGCAAATTTTAAACTAGGACGACACGAAGAAAATCAATTAAACACAGAAAAATTATCAAAGATTTTAGACATTGAATTTAATAATGCATTTATTTTATATGATACTTATATCAATTTTAAACTTAGACAATTCAATAAGGCTATTTCAGATCTTGATATTGCAATAAACGTTAATCCAAATAATATGGAATTGTAGATTCTCCATGGAAAAGGTTATTTTTTTCTAGAAAAATATGATTCATCACTTTTTGATTTTATCAATGCATTAAGGATAATATATTTATATTATTGTATATTAATGAAATTTTCGATAAGCCATTATTGCTGAAAAATAAATTCGATATTGAAAAGCATGAATATAATATACTTCTTCATTATCAAAGATCAGATAAAACGTTAAATGCTTATGGAAATTATATTCTTGGTCTTTGTTATTGTAATGGAATTGGTGTCGAGAGAAATAATAAAAAAATGTTCGTTCATTTTCAAAAAGCCGCGATGATGGGTTTTGCAAAAGGATTAAATAAAGTTGGATGTTGCTACAGACATGGTAACGGAGTCGAAAAGAAAGCATTCGAATATTTTAAAAAATCTGCAGAGTTGGGTGATGCTGATGGAATAAATAATGTTGGATATTTCTATTCCAACGGAATCGGAGTCGAAAACGACAAAAAGAAGGCATTTGAATATTTTAAAAAATCTGCAGAGATGGGTAATGCTGCTGGAATAAATACTGTTGGATATTACTACAAAGAAGGAATCGGAGTCGAAAAAGACAAAAAGAAGGGATTCGAATATTGTAAAAAATCTGCTGAGATGGGTTTAGCAGAGGGAATAAATGATGTTGGATATTGTTACAGAGATGGTATCGGAGTCGAAAAAGACGAAAAGAAAACATTCGAATATTTTAAAAAATCTTCAGAGATGGGTAATGTTACTGGAATAAATAATGTTGGATATTGCTATTCCAACGGAATCGGAGTCGAAAAAGACGAAAAGAAGGCATTCGAATGTTTTAAAAAATCTGCAGAGATGGGTAGTGCTAATGGAATGTCAGAAGTCGGTTATTGTTTTCGAAATGGGATTGGAACACAAATAGACGTGGTGAAAGCTAATTATTGGTTTCAAATGGAAAAGAGTAAATTTTACGAAATCATCAGATCAGAATATAAAAGTGCCGATATTGACGGTGATATAAAAACATTATTAGACGATGATAAATATCAATTAACTTGGATACCCTACGAGTTTAAAAATATTAGAGTAATCGGAGAAGGTGGTTTTGCGGTTGTATCCAGCGCTACATGGACTTATAGCTCTATTAAACGATCAACTAAAATTTTTACGAAATTGGAGTTGAAAATCCTTCGTTTATGAAATGTTACGGTATATCAAGAAACGAAAACGGAAATTACATTCTCGTATTAAAATACGCAAAAAGGGGATCTTTACGTCAGAATCTTCAATATATATCGGCAATTAAATGGAGAGATAAGTTAAACTTGTTATTTAGCATAACTTCTGACCTTAAGGCAATTCATTCCCAAGGAATTATTCATAGAGATCTGCACAGCGGTAACATATTACAAGATAATTTGCATAGCGCGTACATCGCGGACTATACAATATCTGAAACAAAATGATGGTGAAATTTATGGGGTTTTACCTTACATCGCTCCAGAAGTTTTAAGCAAACAACAACTTACTATTGCTTCTGATATTTATTCTTTCGGTATGATCATGTGGGAAGTATTGTACGGCAAAACTGTATTACTTTATTATAATTTAAATGATGATGACCATCTGCAGATGAACTCTTTGAAATTTTTAAAAAATGGCGAGACGACGATCAAATTTTAACGGAGCTAAATGAATCCAAACTGATAATACCTGAGTCTGAGTATATCAGAAACTTTGACACAACTTCAAACAGTGGTAGCAAACGAATTTTATCTCAGAACAGTGATCAAGATTTTATAATCAATCTTTAAATAATATCCAGTTAAAAAATGACCATAAAGTGAAAATCTGCCACTATATATGTTCTAAATACCATAGCTATTATCAAAGACTATATTAATATATGTAAAAAAAACCTTTAGCAATGATTGTATTCGATTATATCTTGAAAGCGAATTCAGTTTAGATCTTTAAGTGGATAGAAAACAAAATTAGGCTAGATACATTGGTAAATTACCGATAGGTTTAAACTCAACTTATGATTTAACTGATTCGAAAGTTAATTAAAAAAACTTGAAATTATCTGAACAAGCAAAATGCTTTTTCAAGAAAGCCTTAGAAATTACAGACTTTGACTACATGAAAATTCAGTCTATTAATTTAGATTAACAAAAACAAATAAAGAAAAAAAATCCGACCGCCAGATCAAAATTTCGAATGCCATGTAATGCAAAACAAAAAATCACATTTGTGTAGCTTAATATTGGTATAATCATTCTGCACCATTGACGGTTTACAAAAAGGCATGAAAATAAGGTTTTAATCAGTTCGAAAACTGTTAAGCGCGTAACTAATCTGTTATTAAATACGTATTTTAATGTGTTCAGAACTAAATAGCTATGGCATTGCGGCGAATTTATGAAATACCCCAAATTTTGAAAATTTTGATCACCGATAGTGAGTCAATTTATTTGACTCATCAGTAAGATCACTATCATTATGTA
>CAJVQC010001072.1:0-10932 GCA_910592285.1 Racocetra persica
AACTTTACTTAGGCAGCCAGAGGTGATTTACTTAATAAAATGTTTGATAAACAGCAAATGTTTTCAAGAGAAGTTTGATACAAGTGATCATCGGGAAGAGTTAGTGATTTGCGTCCGGGGTTGATAAATTATATAAATTAAAATTATATATAATCATATAATTTTTTTAATAATTAAATATTTGTAAGTATTTGTATATACAGCTTATATATTTTTTATTGTCCAAAATTCTAATACAAATTGATCTTTATTAGCACTTTTACAAGTTATAAAAATAATTTTTATATTATATATAAGAAAAAAATTTTCTAATCTAACTTTCTAGTACTTGTTACTTGAATTGTTTAAATTATTAAATATAATTAGTATAGCAATTGTCATATACATATAAATTTTTTAATTAAAATATAAATTCATTTTGTAATTTTGTTTTTCAAAACTTAAAGCCACCCAAATTTAATATCTTGGTTTTCATAACATGAAACTTTTAAACAGACCTGGCTGGCCAGCTTTTTTTTTTAAATTTCATATATAAAAATTTTATAAAATTTTTTAAAAAGCCTACTCGATTATTTAAATATATAAAAAATTTTTTTTACAAGATTTCAAATTTTGACCTAGCCAGGTTATGAAAACCAATTAATTAATTTTACATAGTCTAATAGTGATTTGTTTAAAATTTTTATATAATCTAGATTATATATAATTTTGATTTAAATAGTGAATTTACTTTTTTTTTTTTTTTTTACTTAAGCAGATCATGCCAGTATCTTTATTTAATAAAGACCAAATCCATAAAAATATCGTAATATTAAATGTATAGATCTGATATCTTGTGGTTGCTTCACATAACCTAATCAATTACCTATACGCATTTATAGGTGATCTAATCACACTAGTGAGGTATGATCAATTAAGATAATACTCTAACTGGGAGCTTGTCTGACTACTGTTCTACAATAGAATATCACCAATCTGATGACATCTTCTCATAGAGAAATGAAAGAAAAAAAAAATTTTTAAAACAAACACAGAGATATAGGTGAATATATAAAAAAAATAAATAAAAGAAAAGAAAGAGAAAAGAAAAAAATGAGAAAACCAATACAACTCTTACCAATGATCACTTGTATCAACTTTTTACCAAAAGCAAGTAGAAGACTCAAAATCAAAAATCAACAACAACTTGAAGTTTACTTAATACAAACTGTTGTCGATGAAGTTTTTAAACGTAATATACTAAGGAGCAGGCATTTTGGATAGTTTGCAAAGGGTCAAGCCTTTTCTTCTTTTTGGTAGACTCCTTTTTGTGTTCAGTAACAAACCAGAAGAGTCTCTAAGAATAGTAAGTAAAAGATAAACTCAAGTTTGTTTGAAGACAGAAGGCTATGAAGAACTCTTAGAAGAACACTCCCTGGTTAAAAACTTGCAAAACTATGACTACCTCTTGCTATTTTCTTTTTTTATAATTTTTGACAAAAAGTGAGAGATTTGGCTTACCCCTTTCAAAAGATCAGCATTGTTTATCACTTCTATTTTCAAAAAGTTACAAGTTTTGATATGACAATTAGAAAACAAAACAAATCATATATAAGGAGGAAGTTTTAATAGATTTTCAGATTGAAGAGAGATAAATAGTGTGTATCTTGTTTGGATCAGGTATGGCTATTAGGTAGCCTCTATTCAGGATATACCAAGAAAGTAGCTTCTGAAAATAGTGATCGAAAGAACCAACCCTGTTAACCTGGAATATAGAGAAGTATATTCGAAGTAAAGAACTGTAAGTAGCAGAACTGTTCGTAGTCAGAGTTAGCTTAAAGTAAAGAAAACTTTAGAATCACGATCACGTGATCAAGGCTTTGAAATCGAATGTTTTAGAATTTGAATTAGATTTAATAGAGAGTTGTAAACTAGAGTGAAAATATAGAGATATGCTTATTCTGAAGTCATATACATATAAATTTTAGCCCTTAGCACAAATTAAAATGCATCTTAATATATAGTTCTTTTTCTTTTTACCAGATAGCTCTATATATAGATTTCTATGACCATATAGATAGTTTTCACCTGGTTAGCAGGTTTTATATATGAAGATAGATTCTCATAGATTTTAGGATAGTATTTAAATTCCTTTATAATTTGGTCATTTTCTTTGTACGTTTGTTTATATTTTACCCCTTTTTCATTATTTCTATAACTCTTTTTTTCTTTTTTACTTCTCTATGAGAAAGTGTCATTAGATTGGTGATACTCTATTGTAGAGCAGTGATTCTGACAAGATTGGTGAAACCATCTGTTGATATCTGGAACTCGCATCCTTAGTAAGTTAAAAATCTAAGAAAGAGAAAAATTATCACTTAGGCAGGTTGCTTCTGGGTCATACTTTAGTATAAAATTTTGGCTAAGCTAAGATTTTACCACAATAATGAGACAGATCGAGAGAATTTTTATTTGGACAGACATGAAGTACTTAATAGTTAGTTAGTAGGATTAACTATCTGAATTCTTACTGTAATGTACTGCTTATTTATAAAATAAAAGTAGGATCGCTAAAGTAAAAAAAAAATAAAATAAAATAAAAAAATAAAAAAACTAAACTAAATATAAAATTTTTTATCCACACCAGATAGTTACAATTATAAGCCTATATCAGGCTCTTTAAAAATTACATACTACTATTTAAACTATTCTCTATACTAATTTATATACATAGTATATCTAAACTTAAAATCTTAAAAAAAAAACAAAAAAAGAAAAAAAGCTTCTTTGACATTGGTACTGTAAAAAGATCAAAAATTCATACTGTTAGGCTCAGAGTATTATTTGTTTGGGTTGTTACATTCAAGACACGTAATCCAGTTATCCATATCTCTGAATTTATGTATTTGTTGTGATAGATAATAATGTAAACAATACCACCTGATTTGGTAAGTAAACAATATGTTGATTTTTTGGAGAAGTAAGCTAAATCGCCCACTTTTACAAAATTTTCTTTGAAAAAAATAGTGGAGGACCAACGAAAGTGTATAAGGTTCTTCTATAAATTTTATAGTCAAATAGTTGTATCTTCAAGCTTATACTATTGCAGCGAGAGCTGGTCCACTACTTGCTTCTAGAATAAACCTTCTAGTTTGGATACCAAATATCTTGGAGAGTCTACCACAATACAAGAAAGCTTAACCCCAAGAAAAACCATTTAAATTACACCTGCTTCTTGGTGTTTCATATCTTTCAAGCTTCATCAACAGCAACCTGACCAAAGATAAGTTCAGTTCTCAGAATAGACCTTCTGGTTTAGATGCCAAATATTTTGAGAAGTTTACTAAAAGCAAAGATTTGATCTCAAGAAAAACCACCCAAGTTACGTCTACTCCTCAGTGTTTCATGTTTACAGGCTTTGTTGATAACTGCTTACTCAAAGTCAGGACTGCAAATAGTATATTCTTGAACCTTCTTATAGCATTTTTCTGTAATTCAGTTTTTTGTTGTATTGTCCAAAAGATCGTTGAAAAGAGTTGTGATATAAAGTTTTGCAAAATAGGTTCTACTTATATATAGTTATTAAAATAATACAAATATATATTTACAGATATTTATTTAAAGCTATCTATTATTTCTTGAATATCTACATTTTATATATCAGTATTTAATCATAATATAGTAATTAAGAATACATTAATTGAATATTCTATAAATGCTTTCTCTATTGCATGTCTAAACTATCTATCTCAAATCAAAATTTTTAAAAAAACAAAGATATAGTTGGGTATACAAATATTTATAGCTTATCATTGTTTAAACTATTTTTTAAAAATAAATAAAAAGATATTTGGTATTAGAATTTATAATATATATATTATAACCAATACCAAATATAACAAGTCATATACTAACTTGAAACATTTCTTGAACATAAGGCTTATATAAACCTTTTATTTTTTATTATTTTTCAAATCTATCTATTTTTATATTAATTAAACAAAAAATTCTATTTCTACTATTGAAGCAATAGGATCTCAGACTATATATATTATGTTCTTAAAAATGATATAATACAGAAACTTGTATTAAATAGTTTAGGATCTATATACTTTCTCTCTTAAAAACATATTATACATTTTATTTATTTTCCTTTTTATATTTATAAAAACACTATTATAGAGAGTATGATTGTCAAACTATTATTGTCTATGTAGCAAAGAGAGGAAGACCCAATAAGCTTTCTATAGTTTAGTTTACTGAATTATGGGATAAGAAATAGTTCAAATATATCTATCTCAAAACTTATTGTAAAGCAATAAGACTATATCTTTATATAAATATATTATTTTTCTTTATCTTAATTATGATCATCATTCTTAATATGAGATGTATATAAGAAAGAAGATGATACTAACTTCTAAATAATTAAACCACACCACAGAGAGTAATTAAATGTATATACCAAAAAATTTATACCTGAAAAATTTGTCTTATGACTCTTTAAATCATCTCTATAGAACTGCTTTGCAATATCTTACTAATATTTCTATATTATAGTTAATGAATAAAGTTATATTTAACTAAAATTAGATATATACTATTTTTGATTTGTCAGCATTTTAGTTGCTTTTGTGTTAATTTTCAGGTGAGAAGTTTATATATTATTGAATCTTTAATATAAGTTATTTTAAATATACAAAAAATAAATCTGGTTTTAATTGTATATATCATACCAAATCTTATAAGTCTAATAATCTTAATATAATATTTATAACTATCTAAACAGTATATCATATATATCTGAAAATAAACTACTATTTTTTGGCCAAAAAATTAACTAAAAATTTTGCAGATAGCTTATTATTAGATAAAAGATTTTTGCTAATTGCAAAAAATTTTATTAAGTAAATTGATTATATATATTAAGTAAAAGTTGTTTAGAAGATAAAAATATATTTATTCTAAAAGTTTAATATAAGTCAGATAACTTTTATTAATTGACTTTTGATTTTTACATTCGATAAATATGAATTTTAAAGAAATTTTAACAAAATTTTAAAAAATTCATTAAATATAACATGCAAAAATATATTAATAAAAAGCTATTAAATTTAAACTTTTAAAATATATATAGTTTGATTTTTTGAACAACTTTTACTTAATAAGCTATATCAATTTATTTAGTAAAATTTTGACTTTACTATAGAGTAACTACTGATGATCATTAAGTAGTTTATTTTTGGATATAAGACTTTTTTATATTTTTCTTTTAAAAAAAGAAAGTAGCTTATTAGATGTAGCTTATTTTTAGAAATATACAATAATATATTAAATTAGATTTTGTTATCTTTACTATTATTGATAAAAAAGCCAAATCAGTAAAGCTTATTAATAATAGACCAGAATATGATATGAGATATATAAAGTCATATATCTATAACTATTGTAATATTAATAATTATTAATGATTTTTTGATAATTTTTTTGAGATTGAAAGATAGTATGATACTTTATTAATTATTCAACTACACGAAACTTCAAAAAAATAGGCACTTAAAGTTTGAATTTCTTTACAAAACCTAGTCTTTGAGAAAAAAAAGTGTTTACTATACACATGCTCTATTTCTAGTATTTGGTGTCTAAATTAAAAAAGAATTTTTTCTTATATAGTTTTTATTTAAATATACTAATTATATAAATTTAGAATAAAGACTAGTTTAGATAGTAGTATATAATTTTTATCAAGCTTAATACAAGCCTATAATCATAACTATTTATGTTAAGATATCTCTTGTATTTTATTTTCTTTTGTTTACTCTTACTATTTTTTTTTCATATATATATTTTTTTATTATACTTCTTTATATTTCTATGTTTTTTTTATATAGATTTTTTCTTTTTTGAATGAGACTCTAAACAGGTAATAATTAATACTATCTCTAGTTACAGATATTAATTGCCTTACTAGTATAGTTAGTTGCATGAGAACACTTAGATGACTTTGTTATATTAAAACAGCCACATAATATCAGACTACAGTTTTATTGTTATATTGTCATTGGCAGCAACAAAACTTTAATAAACATAGATTACTGGTATAACTAGCCAATATTGCAAAAAAAAATAGTGGGAATAGCAATTTACTATAGTAAAAATAACAATTTTCTTTATTTATTATTAATTATAATTAATAAAAACCACTTTAATTTTAATTAGCAGTATTAATAAAAATTATTTGATATTTTTAAATTTTAATCAATTCTAATTAACTTTTAAAATTTTCTAATAATTTATAATTAGGTTTCTGCTTAAAAAATCTTTACAAATATAAATAAAAGATAAAAACAAAATCTTACTTTTAAAAAAAAAATAAATAAGACTTCTGTACAAGTTTATTTAAAAATACCAAATTTTAAAATTATATAATCAATTATAATTGGCTAATTTTGTAGTAATTGATCAAAAATATCTGATTTTTTTTTTTTTATATTAAATTTCAAAATTTTCAAATTATAATAAACTTTAAATTAATATTCAAAAAAAAAACAAATACAAATCTTTTTTTTAACCAAATTATAGTTTAGATTTAAAATACAAATTGGCTAAAAAAGTTTTAACAAATCATTTTTTGCAAAATATATACCATACGACGCTAATTATAATACCCCGGATACTATTCAATCAGCAATCAAATTTCTTGAACAGTACCCTCCTGAGTAATTACGAGGGAGGGTACTATAAGAGGGGCTACTTTACATAGTTTAATATTAGTTTAACAAGAATTCAAATATAAATATTATATGTACCCTAACTAGAATATCTAACTAGAATAATACTCGGGTCTTATTCAATCTTTTGAATCATGAACCCATGAATTGTATCCGAGTCTTCTTTATAGGGGATATTATAGCATAGTCAGCGCCGTACGGGTGTTGATTTATGCTGTCCACAAATACCAAATAAATCAATGGCATGACCAAAAAAATAATAATCAGAATTTACCAAGCTTATAATGATTTTTTTAGTAAATTTCAGATCAGGTTTTGTCTTTAGAGGTCATCTAAAGCCTTGTATATAGTATTTTATATGAGACACGTGACTTCTAATTTACAATCAATTAGTAATCAATTTAAAAACTACCTGGCTTTAGACTATATCCTTGTATAACAATAATTTAGATTCTTATATAAGTAAAACTTAAACCCAAAACTATAACAGTTTAACCACTGCTAGATTACTCTAACTTTAAATCAAGTTTTTATTACAACACCTATTAATATATTTTAGCAAAAATTTATGAGGGAGAATGTCTATCAGATATCCGATTTGGCAAGCACTATTTTGAACCAGATCCAATTCGGGCAAATTCTTCGATCAATTCACGTTGTTTAGGTGTCAAAGTCCTATAATATAAAAATGAGTGAGAAATTACTTTACACACATTAATTAATGCAAAAAGACAAAACGTACTTTGGCAGCGGTACTTTAAATACCACAATTTGATCGCCACGATAATTGGTTCCAACTTTTCGGATTCCTCGTGTTTTCATAACCATTTGCTGATCCGGTTGCGAACCAGCTGGGACATTTAATTCTACATCTCCATCTATTGTGGGAACTCGAATAGAACCACCTAGTATGGCCGTGTGAAACGGGACTTGAGCTTCAACAAAAACGTTGGAACCTTGCCGTTTGAATGTCTTGTGGGGTGCCACACGTACACGAACAATTAAGTCACCAGGTAAACCTTCACTATCAAATGGCGCGTCACCTTTTTTTGGTATCCGTATCCTCATTCCATCTTCTGCACCTATAATTTGAAATAAGATTTTATCACCTTTCCAACAGTTAAAAATCAAATAAACTTGACACATAAATACCAGCTGGAATATCAACAGATTCTGCTTTCCGTTCCTTTACTTGTCCTTTACCTACGCAGGTAAGGCATCTGTTTTCAGGTAATATTCTGGTTCCTTTGCCACCACATTC
This sequence comes from Racocetra persica, assembly GCA_910592285.1. NCBI lineage: Eukaryota > Fungi > Glomeromycota > Glomeromycetes > Diversisporales > Gigasporaceae > Racocetra > Racocetra persica. Next base: position 7,972 of record CAJVQC010001072.1, read on the forward strand.
ATCACATGTAACTTGCATACGAAAACCTGATGCAACAGATAAAGACCGCACACCCGAACCTTTACACGAAGTACACACATCACGCTTTTTTCCAGCTTTAGTACCACGTCCTTGACAAGTTTTACATGTAGTAACAGCTTCATAAAAAACACTTCTTGTAGCACCTTTAGCAGCATCCATGAAAGGAATATTCAGGGCCACCTATTTACAAATAAAAGTACACGTAAGCAAGGTTAAAAAGTGCGAGTAAATATTTGTAACCCATACCTCAATGTCCGTTCCTTGAGCATATGGCTCCCCAAATCCAGTTGACCATGCAGACCCCCCTCTAAAAACATGATCGAAAATGTGCATTGGATTTCCAAACCTGAAATCTCCAGCGAACCCATTAAAATTCGCACCTGGTGGTATATCTAATAGGAGTTTGACATTTTAATTACAACACATTTTGTACAATTTTGATGTATCAACCAACCTTTGAATGAACCCCATTTGTCATACTCTGCGCGCTTTTCCTCATCACTCAGTATCTATAATAGTTGTCCAAATTTTGTAATTTAAATTCTTTACCAAAGCGTGGACCTATTAATGAAAATATCATACATTATATGCTTCCTGAATTTGTACAAACTTTTCTTTCGCAGTAGGGTCTTTACTTGTATCGGGATGATATTTTTTAGCGAGCTACACAAATTAAAAAAATATATATTAATTTTGATAAAAATGTACGATGTTTAATTTAATATCTTACATACAGAATAATATGCCTTTTTTATATCGGATTGGGATGCATTTTTTGAAACACCAAGAATATCGTAATAATCCTTGTTTTCTTGTCTCAGAAGTGCTAATAATTTTAAAAGTAAAATATATCAGCATTATAATTGTTAGACGAAGTCATTTTATGAAGTGGAGAAAGACGAAACCAAACCTGAAAAGTGAAATCTTCTGCGAAAGAAGAAACCCTTGACGAAACCTCTGCGAAAGATAAAACTCCCCGGTGAAAAAAACATCAATAAAAATGAAATTATAAGAATAAAGTGCTATATGTAGGTGAAATCAATATGCTAAAGTGAAAGCGTGTATCGCACGAAAGATCGTCCCAAATTAGAATTTACTAATTTACACCCATTCTCTGATTGGACGATAATATCCTTGTCAATGATTGGGCAAAATTGATTACACTAGAACTTCCGGATCAGAAATAAAATATCGTTAAACTAACCTCTAACTAAACTCGATGAAATTTTTTTATTTAAGTAGAATTAAATAAAAGAATTTAGTTAGATGGCTGTCAAGATATCATTACTCAAAGTTTTGAAACTTTAAACGATATCTCAACAATTACTCGATAAACTTTTTTTATTTTAATTCTGGGAATATAAAATTTTATTAAATTTAATTAGGCGGTTGTCAAGATATCAACGCTCAAAAAACTTATCCTTATGTCAAGCAAATTCAGAGTTTCGGTCTAAAAACTTTAGGCCGAAATATATCAAAATTTTCTTATGTATTTGGTATTTTAATACATCCTATAACTAACATTTCATACTAAAGCTTTACTTGGAAGTCAGAAGTTAGTTGTAGTTAGGGTTGAAAATTACATTTTACAAACTTACATTACATGTAATTTCACGTAAGTTTCAGTAACATGGATTTCATGTAAATTTCTATATAACTAGTAATACCAGTCTAAAAAATTTCGCACGTCATGTGATTTTATTTGAAACCAATAAAAAAAAATTTCGCTAAGAAAAGAAGTTTCGTGGTTAGGTTAGGGTTAGGGTCTTGCTAAAAAGTTAGGGTTAGAGGGTCATAGTTATACCGAAATTTCGCAAGGAAAACCTAAATTTTGAGTTATGACAAAACGAACGTTTGTTTTCCTGATCGTGCAACATTACATCAGATCTTGAAATTTGATTGGCCTGCGAAATTTTTTAGACTGTTATTTTAAATGATATATAGTGCCAGCACTATGAAAATCTCAGCCTGCATTATTGAACTACAGTAGATTCTGCATAAAGTTCATTGATCAAATCGATGTACATATAGGGTTGTGTTACAAAAATTACAATTTTACATTTCATGTAATTTTATATAAGTTTCAGTAAATTGAATTTCATGTAAATTTCACACGTGATATTCTATACCAGCACTATATAAACTTTAGCCAAAATTATTAAATGCACAAATATGTTTATTGTTAAATTTATAGTATTTATAATGCAATTTTATACAATAAAAGAATCTTATTCTTCAAGACAATTATCGAATTCATGCTATCATTATCAAACATGTTAAGAAGCCTGTTTGAAAAGTCGATAAAATTGTTTTCAAGCTTTTTTTTTTTTTTTTTTTGTTTCAGCAATTCTTCCTTTATTATTTAAATCTATATAGAATACAACAAATACTGTATACTAATGTACAAATAGTGGCTAACTACGTCATAATCTATATACGCCTATACTAATAAAGAATCATTCGATCTATTTAACAAGAACTTAAATAAGTTTTGCAAGGAAGACCCAGGTGCAACCCGCCTAAGTGGTTCTTCTTTACCTCGTCTGGGATTCCCAACTTACTGAAAATTTATACCCCAAGAGTCTGCAGTAGGTGCCCACCAATTTTGTCAGGATCACTACCCTATATAACATATCACCAATCTGAAGAAAAATTCCCTAACAAAAAAATTAAAGATCAAATAGGATAAGAGAATTACGAGAAATAGGATAGTTTTAAAAGAAAACAGATAAGAAAGCAACTAAACTAAAAAGGAATCTAAAGTACTAATTATAAAACTTAAGAACTTATCTAACAAATTGGTACCTGCTAATCAGAATACTTGTCTACTTGATCGTAGTAATTACATAGAACTCAGCTAACATATAAAAGAAAACTAAACTAACTGCACTTTAACCTGTGCTAAGGGCTAAAAATTATATGTACATGACTTTGTTATTA
>CAJVQC010001073.1:0-10931 GCA_910592285.1 Racocetra persica
CGTGTGTATGTATTAGCTTATAGGCTTCTTTATAATTTTTTTTCGTTTTCTAGCAGTGTTAGAACGATAAATTTTTTTAAAAATTATGTAATTTGATTGGTTAATAATCACGGGAAATCACAGGTAGATCTATAAAAATTAACCAATCAAACGAACTTCTGTCTATGATTCTATAGAATATCCATCATGGATTTTTTAATAGTGGAGTTGCGGAGTTTGTGGAGTTTACCCACCTATTCTATAGAACATCCAGTTATTACTCGGTTATTCACTACATACCCGTGCAATAACTATAAATTATTATCCTAATAACTATATTATTGCAAGAGTCTGATGTAACAACCCGTGTATACCTTTTCTTAAATAATAAAATAATAGCGATAGCGATAGATCACTTTTTTAATCACTAGAATTATTATGCAATATAAAGTAAGCAAATTTTTTTCGTTGTATTTTTTTTTTACTCTTCCCGTTCACTTTTTTTTATTGACCTTTTATTATATACATTTTAAAAAAAATGAGTGATGATTTACAAGAAGAAGTCCAACGGTTTACAAATTTATCCCGGGTCACTAATACTGACAAGAATACTGAAAAGTGATTCTGGTATGTAGAACGATATAGACAAGAATGTAACATTGATAAAAGGTTAGAGAAAATTGATAATAAGGAAGAACTTGACACCTACCTAAGTTTATTTATTGCTTAGATTGAAAGAAAGGATGGAACTCCCTTCAAAGTTGAGTCTTTACATAACTGTTATGCAGCAATAGCCCATTTTTTAAAAGAAAATACAGCAATTTCAGGTGGAATACGTATTTGGAATCGATATAGTTTTTCAAAAACCTAACGATATTTAAATGGAAAGATGAGATCATTACAAAATGCAGGGTTTAGTAATACTGATCAAAGTAGACCATTAACTTCTGCCGAGATTTCTTCCTGTTTAAAACATGATTATTTATCTATTGATAGCAATAAGAGTTTAATTCAGAAGGTTTTTTTCTGGTTATTTTTGCTTTTTGGACTTTGTAGTAGGGATACATATAACTTGCAATATCGTGATATTGAATGACGTAAGGATGGTGGATTGCAGCTACGTTTTCGTAAAGAAAAAAATAATCAAGGTGGCATTTTTTATCGTCAACGATATGGACATATAGCTACAAGAACAGTTCCAATTTCTTCTGATCATGATGATAACCAATTTAAGCCTATAGGCGATATATTGCTTTATTTATCTAAACGACCATCAAACTGTCAAGTTACCGATCTATTGTTTTTAGAATGTATAAGAAAAAAATTAGATATTTACAATAATTATATATAACAATAAATTTAAATTTAAAATTAATTTATCTTTATTTAAAATTTGACAATGGAATTTGGTATAAATCATCACGAATAGATACAAATAAATTAAGGGGAATGTTATACCAAATAACTTTAAAAACTGAAATTGATGTTAATGAACATAAAATCACAAATCACTGTGCACGAAGAACTACGATTAAGATTTTGAAAGCTTCAGATGTATCTGAAGATGAAATAATGTGTTTTTCTGGTTATAGATCGCGTGAAGGTGTTAGAACATATAGCCAACCCACTAATAATCAACAATTAAGATCAACAGCAACACTAATTCTATATGCAGCAATTGACAAAGATCTTGAAGAATTTTATTCTTATCTGAGTAATTTGTATACTCATGAATCTGATAGTGAGGATGATGATACTAATGTTTCGAGTAGTAAGCATGTGAATAAAAATAATATAAATGATAAGCGTGTAGCTGAAAATAAATGCGAAGGTAAAATTTTTTTTTTAAATTTAAAAAAAAAATATTACTAATTTTTATTTAATACATTCAAGATAATCGAGCTGACAATAACATATCACAAAAAAAGCTAAAGACAACTAAAACTTTAACTAAAGCTTCAACTCATTCTCAAATTAATTTAAAACTTTATCAGCCATTTAAACCTCCTCTTTTAAAAAAAATCTGTCAAACAATGAAAGTCAAATATCGTCACAAGAAAATCAACAAATAATTCAACAAAATATAAACCTGAATCAAGAAAAAATAACCAAGTTCAAGTACAAGCACAAAGTTACCTCAATCTTCAATCAACTTGTCAAGTTTTTAATCTGATTTTACCAAATATTATATTGCAAATTCCACCTACAGACAAACCATTAATGATTACATTAAATCTTAAATTTGAGATTTAAAAATATAATACATAATTAAGTTTTTTTTATTATGTAAAAAAGCTTTTTATTAAATATGAGCAATTAAAGTTTCTTGATCTTAAGCATACAATATTAAATTTCCTAGCCCCAATTTCAAGTATTTTAAAAAAATTCTTGCTGATAATGTTTCCCGTCTCTTAATTCAAGAAATTTAAAAAATTCTTGTCTAACGAATAATTTTCAACCTGAATTCATGATTTTTTCTGGCCCTGTAATTAATATTTTTAAAAAAGATTCTTTCCTGGCCCTGAATTCAAAACAATAAAAATAACCAATTTTCACTGATTTATATAAAAATCATATGATTTTCATACAGATCAGTAAAATAAACTTGTCGAATTTGCACAGGTTGTTACATAAACCCATGCAATAATTTATTATACAGCTTTATGATCAGTTTTATAAGCAATTTACTGCCAAAAAAAATAACTGGCCAATTAAATACAATGATGATTTATAATTATTATGCAGTTTTATGAACAGTTTTATAATCAATTTATAAGCAGATTAATAGTTAAGGCAAGCAATTGACCAATTTAATTTTATCAAAGATCAAGTATTATCAATTCTATTTTATCAGAGATCATTCAATATTATATAAATAAATAGATTAAATTTTATAAAATTACCAAATTGAAAAATTCATCTGCATGTAATTGATAGTTTACAAAATCAGCATCTTTGGTTAGACGTCACTTTCAAATAACTATCAATTAAAAAGTGATATACTTAAAACTTAAGCTTAAAATTTATACTAATTAAAAGACCAAATTCTGATAGCAAGTTTATCATTTTACAAAATGCAAATTCTCAAAATATAGCTAATAAAATTTTTATATACAAATAAAATATTTAATTAAGAGTAATAAAAACATTAAAAAGTAAATGCTGTTTTTGTCAGAAAAACAATATTTTTTGTATTTTCAAATAGTATATGTGTAAAGGCTGAAATAGCAAAACAAAAATTTAAATTGTATAAATATTATTTTATCTTTTTTTTTGTTTATTTTTTTATTTCGATTTTGTGAAACTATATATAATATCATTAATGCTAAAAAATAATAGCAGTCAATATTTTAATTTATCATAATACTTAACTACATAGAGTATGATATATAAGAATAATTCAATTATATTATTACTCAAACTAGTGGCTTTCAACAATAATCTAATTAAGAGTATTCTTAAGCATTTCTCTCAATATAATTAGCTAATAATTGAGATATTGTTCAAATTATTACAATTAATTGAGTAGTTAATATAATTAATCAAAGAATAAATTGTTAAAAATTTATTGTTCTAAATATATAATTTTAGCTTTGAAAAAAATTAGTAATTAGCTTCAGATTTTTTTGAACTAAGTAATAGTCATAATTAATTTTATCACCAATCAGATCATTTAGTAAACATATTGAGGAAGAAGTTTGAGAATAGCCTAAATGTTGCTATATATAATAGCTGAATACTATTAAAATTACTAACTAATCTCATTAAATATATTGTTTAAAAACATACTAATCAAATAATAGTTAGAATATCACTATGATTGAATTTTTTAAAGATTGATTCTATATATAAGTATTGCCAAGGAAAAACCTGCAAATCAAAATATATTATTTATAAATTTTATAAATAATTTATATTTTTAGATTTGCAGGTTTTCTCTTGATGATACTCATATATGAATTTGTATTAATTTAGATATATTTTTTATCTAATAGGCAGGATTGTACTATTTTTTTTATACTATAATAGAGCTATTTTTGCAATAATTTTTGTTAATTTCCTGTAAAATTAAAACTGGCTCTATTATATATATAGTTAGTTTAAAACTATTGTTTTAAAAAAAATATACCTAAACCAGATCAAATTTTATGTATATAAAATCAATCTTTAAAAAATCTAATTAGTATTGAAGTGATATATATATAATTTTCTTCTAATAGGTCAATTACTTACAATTGTATTTATACAGGTTAAAATACTTTTTAAAAGCGTAATATTTTACAAATAAAAAATAAAAATTAAACCTGTCTTTATTCACAAAGAAGCATCAACAATTATTATACAAAATAATTCCAAATATTTTTTTTTTATTTTTTTCTAAATAAAAAAATAAAGTAAGAAAAATTAATCAAATTAGGAAATATTCAAATATTGTTATACAAAGATTGTCAATAAATTATCAAATATTTTCTAATTTAAACAATTCCAAGTAATTGTCTAAATTACTATCTTTGGTATCTTTATAAGTATTTAACCACTTTTTTAATATTTTTTTTCAAGTTTTAGATAACTTTTCATATTTAATTTGAGATTTCAAACTAGCTACAAATACAACTTATTATAATTAATATTTTTAGATATTTTTAAATTTTAATACCAAAAAGAAGTAAATATGCAAGACAATTATTAAAAGCTATTTGAAAATATTGAAAACAAGCAAAAATTTCTGATAAGGAATTAGAATCAAGACTAGTTGAAGAATTAGAATCTAGAATAGTTGAAGAATTAAAGCCTAAGCCTGTTGAATATGAAGAAGTTATTAGTGAGGTACAAATAAAAGACCCTGATGAGTTATCAGATACTAAATCTGATGAATATGATAAATGTTTCAGTATTTTTTGAATTGAAGGTGAAGAAAATCATTTTGATAGTGAAGAAATCATAGATCAACTACAAGAGCTACAACAAAATATACTGAAGCAATTAGTTAAAAATGCAAAAACAAATATATAGGCTACAAGTTCATATGAACTAATATATAGAGATGATACAGAATCAATATTGTATAACAAGAGAGTATATTGAAAAAAGACAGCTTCAGGTTCTAAAAAGATTACTGATATATTTTCACTAAAGAATGTTAAAGCTTCTGAGTTCTTTGAGTCCTTTGAATTCCCTAAATTTACTGAGTTTTCTGTGAAAAATTATGATTTTATATTCAATGACATATACAATAGTAGTGATGATGATGATAGTAAATTTATATTAGGATCTTTAGATTTATTGTTAAAAAATAAAAGCAATAACTTGTGGCTTAGAATGGTGAGTCAATATCTTCATCTGATTTAGGATTAGAGATTTAGCAAGATAGATACAAGTATATTATTTTCTCAAAGCTTAGACAAAGAATCATAGCATGCATAGCTTATTATTCTTAAGCAAACCAGTAGTTAAATAAAGGTAAGATTGTTTTATCTAAACGTAGTTATCATACAAAGATCAGATCTCTTCTTCTCCATAAAGATTTTAAATTACAAATTACTAAATATTTGCATGTACACAAATTTACATTGAGAATTGCTGAATTTGTAAAATTTATTGAGAATGAAGTTATACCTGCTCTTGAAATAGAGAAAAAAATATCTATTTTATATACAACAGTATATGAATGGTTGTATAGGTTTGGTTAGCAATATAAAGATTATTTAAAAAATATATATATATTTTAATAGTTACGAACATAAGGATATAGTAGCATATCAGTATAAATTTCTATAGAAATTTGCAAAATTATAGCTACTTATAAAGATAAAAATTTAGATCAGATTATTTAACTTTTACTTTTATCTAAGATTGTTTCTATTATCTAGAATAAGTTATTATTTTATACTAAAGATGGTGCTATCAAGGTTTAGGGTTTAGAAGATGAAAACCAATTTTGTCAAAAGTCGCAAGATCTTAGTATCTATATAAGTAACTTTATTTGTGAATCTATCAGGTGTCTTCAATTTTCAGAGGAGAAGTATACTATTAATGATTCATTACCTAATAATAAATAGTTTATATATACTAAAGCCTGTGTTGTTATATATTCTAGTACAAATCGTAATAGCTAGTGGACAAGTAAAGATCTTGTTAAGCAGGTAAATGAATGTACAATTCTAATATTTGAACAAACTTACTTAGAAAAAGTTGCTTTGTTTTTGTTTGATAATAGTTGCAACTACAATATATTTGCTAATAATGTATTAGTAGTTATAAGAATAAATATGAAAGATAGTAGTAAACAACTACTTCTCTGTAATAGTAAAAAACCTAATAGTTTAATATATATTATGCTGTTCATGATAGTGATTATACCTAGTATTCCAAATTGTTAGTTAAAAACCAACTAGTTGCTAACTTTCTAACTAGTCAATTTGAAAAATTTTAAACAACTAATTGATTAATTATTCAACTAGTACAATTCTGAGAAATTCTGTCTAGTTCGAGCAGATCTATATTAAATCCTTTTGTTTGATTGGCTAATCATCTGATAATATGAACAATCGATTAGTTGCAACTATAGTTAATAATTAATCGATTAGTAAAATATTTACCAACTTGGAATACTAATTATATCTTAAGGTATGATAATTGGTAACTATTAGATTATCCAAATATCCAGATTATGAAATTGATTAATGGGTTATTAATTAAGATATCTGATTAATCTATTCGGTTAATCTAAAATATATATAATAATAAAGATATATATAAATTAAATTAGATTTATTAACAATCACTTTAATGTAATTAATATACAACTAGTTGGGCTGCTTTCATACAAATAAATTTATCTTGATTTTAATCTGATCTTTATATCTGATTTTGTTAACTTATAACTCAGGTTTTGCCCAGTTTTATAATAATATCTTGCATATATTATTGTATATACATATATATGTATATACATATCTATGTTAAAAAATCTCATACAATATCACTACGTACAAGACTATATTTAACTAATACAATATTTTATTAAACTACTATATTTATACATAATTGCAGTATATAGCAAGATCATAAGTTTTATATGCATATAAAGAGTTAATAAGATATGTATAATCTATAAATCTTATTTATCATATTCGTAACATTTATTTGAATCTTTATATAGCTAAAGCACTAATTAATAATAATCAATTAATTATAGTAGATTTTTTAAAAATCAAATTTGATACAATAAAAAAATTTTTAAGATTTTACTTTGGCAGTATTTGTATATGATTTGTAATAAATTATTTATTTTATCAAATATAATTTAGAAGTTAATTTATTCAAATTTCAAAAAAAATATATATATATGATTTTAAATTCTTGCTATATATTAAATAAATAATAAATTAGTAAAGACTCAAAATTTAAAATATAAATAATTGTTTGAAAATAAGATACTATAATCTTAAAAAAAACTACTTTTAGCAAGAAAGATACTGCTGTTCTATTTGATAAAAAATACAAAAAACAAAAGAAAATACCTTATGCAAATATATTAAAATTATCTCAATCTGAAGTTGCTATTTCAGATAAATATAATAATATGGTTGATATATTTGTCAAATATAATAATTCAATCAATAATAATAATATATTAGATGAATATAATAATCTAGTTAATGAATACAATGATAGCCTAGTTAATGAATATGAAGATAACCTGGTTAATAAATATGAAGATAATCTGATTAATGATAATAATATTAATCTGGCTAATGATAATAATGATAATCTAGTTATTAAAGATAATCAAGATAATACACTTTATTTGATCTTACAAAACCAACTCAAAAATATATCAAAAATATCAAATTTAAAAGAAATAAAATTAATTCCAATTATGAACCATTCAGAATGAAATTAGATTTGGTCCTATTATTAATATTATAAAGCTATATCACTCTACAAAACAAATGTAAGTTGTTTAGTAGAAGTTCATAAAAATAATAATAAAAGTGAATTATGTAAACATCTTATAGGCTTAGTAGATAGTTCAATAGAAAATTATATTGAGCACTTAGCAATATGACATGGTATCACTAAAAGTTTACATAATAAAAAAATAAAACAATCTTTATCTTTACAATTTCAAATTGATAAAATGATTTATAATAATCTAAAATATAAGTATTATTTAGATCAAAAATTTGTTGAACTTTTAATTAAAAATTAACAACTATTAAATATTCAAAATAATAAAAGCCTTAGAGATTTTATTGCAGAATTTGATCCATTATATCAATTTTTAAATAAAAAATATTACTAACAATTATTTTTTGAAATATATGAAAATACTAAGCAATTATTATTAGATATATTTAAAAAAATATTATATCATGCTTACTAACTTGTGATTTATGGACTGGATATAATAAATTAGAATACTTAAGTCTAATTTGTTTATATGTTGATACTAATTTTCAATTACAAGAAACTATTCCTTCTATTAATTATCTTCCTTATCTATATTCGGATAAGCTTATCGCTAAAATATTAATTTTAATTATTAATAAATAAAATCTTAGTAATAAAATTTTTTTAATTACTACAGATAATAATAGTAATATAATTAAAGTACTAGATTTAATACAAGATATAATTTATATCCCATATATAATACATACTCTTCAGTTAGTTATTAAAAAAGGTCTTTTAAAAATAGAAATTTAGTTAAATGAGCAAAAAAACTTATGCTATATTTTACTATTTCCAAACAAACTTAGTGGCTTTTGGAAGCTCAAAAAAATTTTAATTGTAATAAAAATATTGTAAGTATTTACTTTAAAATTCTAATCTATATATATTTAAATATAAATTGTTATAGATGATTATGAAATCAAATAATAGTAAAATTTGAATCTATTTTATATACAATTTTAAAAATTTTTAAAGCCTTTTTTATTAGCTTTTTTTTATAATTAAATTAAAATTTAAGGTTAGTATTATTAATAAAAGAGTATACAGTTGGACCTCCCTAAATGCAATCTCCATAAATACAATACCTCCCTAAATGCACGTTTTTGTTTTAGCTACATGAAATAATTAGTGCTAAATACACGTTCTATATTCTGCAAATGCACGTTCATTCAAAAGATTTTTTATATTATACTAACCTTTCTAAGTGCATATAGCCAATCAGAAGTTAATATTTAAGTTTGTTATACAAGTCTGCAGATCAAATATTAAAAGCTACAATTTGATTAGCTCCCTCTAAATGCAAATCTCTCTAAATGCATGTTTTAGGCTAGTCTGTATACATTGTATTTATGGAGGTTTGACTGTATATAGATTTAATAAAGCTTATATTTTTTTTTAAATTAAAAATCTAAATTTTACTATTATTTGAATTTATGATTATTTGTAATATAAATTAAATTTGCAAAACCAATAATATTTAATAAACAATTTTTTATTGAAAATTAGTTTAAAATACTCTCTTCAAGTTATAACTTTTCTTTATAGTATTTTTAGTTACTAAATAAAAATATTTTTTTTTAAATTTAATTAGAATCTTTTTCAAAATGATCATGAATTACATATAATTGCTGATGTGCCAACAAGATAAAATTCTTCTTATCTTGCTTAGCAACAGCCAATTAAGATTCAAAATATAATTAATCTTATAATTATAATGCTATCCTTAGATAAAGATTATCAAACTCAAAAAAAGCTACATAATTAAAAAAAATAATCTTACTAATACTAAGTAAGAAGCTATAAAAAGTCTTATCTTAATACTTGAACTGTTTGCAAAGACTACTGATTTATTAGAAGGTAGTAAATATTTAACAATAAGTTTTATATATAGTGTAATTAAAGCAATTACTAATAGTCTTATGATTATTGATAATTTCATACTTTGACAAGTAAATTATAATAATGATGAAAGTGCTTTTAATGATAATGATCAAATAGATGATGAATCAAGTATTCTTTATAATTGTATAAATATTAAAAAAAAGTAAGAATAGTATTGTACAATACTATTAACTATTATTGGCAAGTACTATTTGAAGAAAAATATTGGCTGCATTACTAGATCCTTAATACAAAACATTGAGTTTTGTTTTAGAATCTCTAAGGTTTAGAACTTACAATTCTTTGTATAAAGTATATAAACAGCACCAAAATCAAATAGATATATCATCTATTAAACAACTACTATAATCTATAAGCAAATTATTAACTACTATATTTCGATTAAATAATACACATATAGATAAAATTTTTGACTATATTAGAATGTCAAAAATTTCTTATAATCAATGTCTATTTAAGTAGTGGAAAAGTAATCAAAGTCACTTTCCAGTTCTAGCTTATTTGGTATAAAAATATCTAGCTATTTTAGCTATTTCAATATCTAGTAAGAGGCTATTTAGTAAAGTTAGAAATATTATATCTATTAAAAGAATGAATCTTTTATCTATTACACTTGAGTATTTGATTTTTTTAAACAAAAATCATTATATCATTGATGATATTTTTCTAAATATAAAGAAGTTAATTTAAGTTATAACAAAAAATTTTTTCTAAATATATATATTAATAAATTATTTGTTTTTAGAACAAAACTATATTAAAGTGAATAAATAATATATTTTTTTTTTAGATAAAAATACCTTATTTATATATATATATATATATATTTTGAGCATTTATGAGTTGACTTAAATAATATATAATTACTAATTTTAATTACTTTTTATATTAAAATCAAAATTTATTAATTTAATTCAATATATACAAGTTGAGAATATATACAGTCAAACCTCTATAAATGCAATATGTACAGACTAGTCTAAAATGTGCATTTAGGGAGGTTTGTATTTAGAGGAAGCTAATCAAATTGTAGCTTTTAATATTTGATCTGCAGACTTGTGTAACAAACTTAAATACTGACTTCTGATTGG
>CAJVQC010001074.1:0-10927 GCA_910592285.1 Racocetra persica
ATTTAGTATGCGGGTTACCATTTTTATTTATAAAATTTTGGATGATTTTAGAGAAACCTCTGGATCTAAAAAGCGCTTTTCTCAAAATATTGATTCTATGGATGACGATGAACAAGTAGATTCTTCCTCAAATTTAAAAGTTAAACGAGCAAAATACTCTTGTGATAAAAATACTACAGGTATTTGCTTATGACATTAAAAACTACAATATTGTGTTAATATGTGTAAATATTATGTGCTAACAAAAATGAATTTAATCAATTCATAGATGATGGTATAACTGATTCCGAATATGAAACACTTGTCCAGCCATCTAAATCTAAAAAATCATCAGATTTGTGTTTTAAATTAAAAAGAACTGAAGATGGTGTTCCAACTTATTCATTTGGCCCAAGAGTCCAGCAATATTGGTCATGTGATATGATACGCTTGTTAATGGATTGTATTGAAGCAAATGTGGATGTATTTTGGAAAAATCCTACAATGTTTTGGGATTGGTTGGCTACAAATGTTTTCACAAATAGAACTCCGTTTGCAATTGCTCAGAAATTTTATGATTTAAGACCAGACAAACATGCTAAAGGATTAAGAGCTCTCAAAAAGCTTAAAAAAAAATCTGATACGCAACTGATTGAAAAAATTGAACGATGTTTTCAACGTTTGTATGAGAAGAAGACTTGGTCCCGAGATCGTGATATGAATGTAACGTTCAAATACCCACCTGAGTATGACCCAGAACAAATATTGTCGGAAAATACTATAACTAAGCCACTACCCGCTATTTCTCTCAAAATTGATGAATCAGATTTAAATTTTGCAAAACATTTACTAAAATACAACTACTCAGATGATGTTTATGCGTTGAAGTAATTTATTCATTTGTTACTCTGTTAGAAAATAATTTTGAAAAACATTGCTTATTAAGGAATACATTATTTATTATAGTAAATTTTCTGGCGCCAGTGATAAAATACGATGGCCCGAGTTGATAGAAAATCTAGGACGGTGAGTTAATTTTCTAAAAAATTATTTTGATTAATTCTAATCAATATTATTAACATTTAAACACGTTAAAAGGGAACCACAGAAATATGAACCATTTGACTGGACAGATCAAGAAGAAAATTCTGATTCAATTACAATTTCGGAAGAAACTTCTGATTCAATGACAGTTTCAAAAAATGCAAATGCATCCATAGCATTACTACCTGATGATAAATTAAAATTCGAATTATTTAATCAAAGCTCAACTAGGAAATACAATTTGATGGAACAAGAAGTAAAATACATTGTAAATACACTGAATAGTTTGAATGAGAAACAAAAACGTCCTCAACCTCCAGCGCCAGATCCAAAGAAACGTTCTCAACCTCCAGATTCCATCACTTTCGCGGTTGAAGATGCGTTAAGGAAAATTCTGGACGCTATTGGGTCCCTACATCAAACAGTCATACAGGAGTAAGCTTTACTTTTAGATTAATGTCATCAAATGAAAACCTAGAATCTTTACAAGATTTCTGGGTTTGTATATTATTTGGCGATACTCGTATATTATTATAATGTTTGCGATTTAATAATACCAATACCTAATGAATATGAAATTTCTAGTACAACTCAATCCTTTACGACTGAGCATGTAAATTCAGAAGATTATATTTCTAATGAGCCTACCATTAAGATTTCTAATGAGCCTACCATTAAGTGGGATACCATCTTACGTGCCGCGAATATTGCAGGATTACCACACAGGTATTATAAATTAATTGTCATTCGAAGTTAATAATAGTTTGTTAATAACTTGGAATTCCATATTTATTTTAATTAAAAAAAAAAAATAATAATAGTGTAATAAAAAATACGTATCATCGTATCTTAAAATTTTATGACAAAAACAAGCAATTTGAAGGTATTGATAAATATATTTCCGCATTAATTTGTACCTTTATTTTGCAATTCATAATAATTCGTTGTATTCGATTAAGATTCAATAAAGGAGATGAGGATAGGTGAATTTGAAGATCTAAATAATCAGCCTTATCTGGATGGTCATGCACAGTTGAGCATCTGGGATACAGAAGTTGAATAAATCTTCATTTACTGTATATTAACTGCCCGATACGAAAGTATCGGAGCAACATTTTGTCTCAAATTGAACACGGAGTGTGAATCGTTAACAGTATTATTGTATTATTGTGATTTATTGTGTGATTAATGATGTAAATTGTATTAAATTACGTCGTATTTCAATTTGTAATTCTAGGAGCTTATCGTAAAGGTTATCTAATTACGTAGTATTTCGATTTGTAATCGTTAAAGTCTATTGTAGTATCGATGTAATTACATCGTTAGAGGTAATTATAGTAACGACGTAATTACGTAGTATTTTTAATTTGTAATCGATAGGGCATATTTTAAAGGGACGGGTTTCTGCCAGAATCAAATCATTTGTTTTTTCTGCTAACCCGTCTTTGGTTTTTTCGTTCCGCCCTCACCCGCCCTCATATGAGTGTTGCCAAGGGAAAATGGCCTTCGAACTTTAATTATATATTGTACCGGACACTATCTAATTTTTTAAGGATTGTGTCCGATAAAAATATAATTGAAAGTCCGAAGGGACATTTTCCCTTGGCAGCATTTATATATGACCTAACAGGGTGGTAGTCTGTTTAGAAAAGCGTTAATCTGGTGCTCGGCAAGATAATAGTTGTTTTAGTGATTGTTAAGATTTAGCCTGTTGGACGACAGTCAAATCTTAATTTGTTAGCAGGTGGCATGTCGGGACGACAGTCACGAAAGAATTATCGGTAAATACAAAATTTTAATTTTTAAAATAATTTTTTTCAATGTCAGTTTATATTTTAAATTACAGAAATAGGAGTAAACAAAAAAATGAAGATATCGGATTCAAAAACGACATTTATCCGATACATCGGAACATATTACGCCCGGGTAGGTTGTTTAACAGATAAAGCGTAATTGGTTAATAGTCGTTTCTTTGGTATTAGTAGGATTTAGTCTGTCGGACGACAGTTAAATCCTAAGCGTTTAATGGGTGACCTGTTGGGACGACAGTTACAAGGATTATCACATTTTGGTATGCAGTGCGCTCGGGTAAGTATTGTTTTTTGGTTAGAGCAAAAAGAAAAAATGTTTGAGATGGTCTGTTACGACGACAATCAAGAAATTGGTCTACAACCGAAGATTTATTGACACTTTTTTTAGCGATGCTCAAATTATAGTTGGATATTTGCAAGGATAAAATACCCATGATTGTATTTCATCGTTTTTAGAACACTTCCTTGATGAGAAACAAAATATTTTATTTTGCAGAGCGAACATTTAATGTATTAGCTATGGTAGATGTCACGTTTAGCAAGACATTGATACAGTGATTTGTCCTTTTTTCTAAGATTTTCGATGTCATACTTGCTTGAATAACTTGACGTATCACATTTGAACTTAAAACGTGTTTAAGTGAAATAAGGTGAAATAAAATTAGTTTGGCTTAAATGTTAGAGGTAGTTTTTAATAATTCATTGAGTAGAATATAATGTTATTAAAAATTTAGAATGTCTATAATCGTATAGAAACTATATTTAAAAAACGAAGGATCCTTAAATTAAGACTGAAAAATTATCTATTTTCAAGAGATGATTAAATTACTACCTTCAACTAGAACTTAAGTTTAAAAATTTTCTATAATAATAATAAATGAAATAACTTTTTCCACAAAAAAAAATTTTTTTTCTACAGTCCTTACATTGTAAAGCGTTTCTCTGAAATTCCTTGTATATTTTATTTATAAATAATTTGCAAGCGATAATACACGTAACAATATATTTTGATTTACTAATTGTTTAGAAAAAAATATGACTTGACTGTCGCAACGTACAATATATGAGTGTCGCTAAAAGAAAACATACACATTTATATATAGGATATATATAAATGTGTATGTTTTCTTTTAGCGACACTCATATAAACAAGTAAATAAGGATTACTGTAAAATGAACAAAATTTAGATGATTAGTGAGTGCGGGTATTATGGCACAGTTAATGCTTCTTACTAATAAAAGTCTAAACAAAAAACTTTGCTTTTTTGAAGATCTTTTTAAATCATTTAACTTGGTCTTACAATCATGATAAAAATCATGCTTCACAGTTCATATAAATCATGCGAAGTTATTTAGATGACTATAATTTTTTAATTTCGTAAAGTAGCGAACTTATGTAAATCGACGACCTTTTTTTTATAATACTTTTCTTTCATGCGACTTTTAGTTAAAAAAATCGGTTTACACTTAAAACGGGACTGTTTACTAAGTAAATCGAACTTTACTCACTAATTAAGGTTGTTCAAAATGTTATCTTTTACTTACTATTAAATTTCTGTGTAATACGGATAACATTTATTGATGGCTTTTTTTGTTGTACGCTTTTGGCGCTGAAAATTAATTTTCTGCGTCAAATCGTATAACAAAAAAAGCCATCAATAAATGTTATCCGTATTGCACAAAAATTTAATGGTAAGTAAAAGATAAACATTTCAAATTTGATAAAAAATCCTGTTTCCTTATAATATGTTCAATCCGCCATTTTACCCACCATAATACTGTAATATCTTAAATTTTAACAAACTTTGGCTTATACACTATCTGCTATTAGAAACTTAAAAAAATTTTTAATAGTAAACCCTAATATAGGTCAAATTTTTTGATATTATAAAAATAAACTTTTATTATTTATTGTCATTCTAAAAAGTTATACAGTATTGTTAAAAAAAACAAGTACAGGGATACTTTGTTGGACATAGTATGTAAATGGTTTTTAAAAGAGCTAACTATATAGTAACTTTATAGATAGGGCTTATGTTGTACTATAAAGTTACCAATCATTTTTTTAATAACTGCCTGCATAAAAAGTTAAAATGATTTGAAAATTTAAAAACAAGCTGTGATTGTCAAATACTGTATTTGCGCGCGTAATAACGCAGATGGGCGTTGGAAAATTGCAAATAATGCCCATGTGCGTCTCAGAATAACGCGCCCTTACCGCATCTGAAGCTAATTGGACTTGCAAATATAGCCAATACTATATATTTGTCATACCAAATCTATTATGTTTTGTATAAAAACGATTCGAAATATCACACGTGTACGTCACAAAACAAGCACAGGTGCTGTTATTACGCGAAAATAAGGTATAGACTTCCAGCGCCAGCGCCATATTCGGAAATTTTGGAACATATTTTTCCACGTCTCTGGCAACCCTTGCGGATTATTGAATTCAGATGAAGATGGTAATATGCATTATAAAGACAACTAATCACTGTAATACTAATTATGATGAGGATGAATATTAAAACAATATGGATAGCTGTAATGATTTAGATGTCAATGGTTTTTTCGGAGTTAGTGAAAATGATAATATTGTGCTTAATTTATTATTGACCTAAACTACTACCGCTACCAAAAAACAAGCCCTAGTAATTGAATGATAAATGCTTCTTAGCTTTTTAATAATATATATATATCACTTATCCATTTATTAATGAATTATAAGAATCGGTTAAATTAGCATCAAATGAACTATTTGGTGTTAGTTCTTGTGCTACATTACAAAGTGTTCTAAATACATGTGACTTCAAATTTGTTTCACGAAAATAATGGTAAATTTTTATAAAAAAAATCTTTTCAAAAAATTATTGCGATAATGATTAAAAGTGATTAAAAAATAATATAGCATCAAAAAAGAGTGAAAATTCAGGACAATGTATCGAGTTTTGTGTAGGCTACCATTATTCAATAATAATATTTCAAGACATTACTATTCGACAAAAAATAATGAATTAATAAATAGCCTTAAGAAAGCGATTAGGGTAATTTTAGATAAAAAAAACGATCTATCAAAATTTCATTTTATGACATTAATTGAAAAAAAATTTTAATTAGGCAATAGGACCTATATCAATTGCGCAATATATGAGAGAGGTATTAACAAATTCTCATGGTGGTTACTATATGACGGGTGATGTATTTGGTAGACAAGGAGATTTTGTTACATCTCCCGAAATTAGTCAGATATTTGGTGAGGTGATTATTAATTTCCAATTCATTATGTTTAAATGCTTATAATAAAACCATTGTTATTTCATATATACGTATAATATTATTGATTTAAATGCTTAGCTGATTGGAATATGGTTTTTGACCCAATGGCAAAGTCAAGGAAAACCAAACAAAATCCAGATTATAGAATTGGGTCCAGGAAGAGGAACGTTACTTTATGATATGCTTAATGTAAAAAAAAAAAAATCAGGATTAATTTCTTTTCAAATTTAAGATATTAGTACTATTCTGATGAAACAATTTTTGATAGGCAATATCCAACTTTAGTGATTGTTTTCGATCAATATGTGAAGTAAACTTAATTGAGGTAAGTCCAAAGTTACGAGAAATTCAATATCAAAAATTATGCAGCTCATCAAAAAGCAAATTTGATGGAATGAAATTTTTTTGGCATGATTCATTTAACGAAATTCCTGGTATTATATGAACCTTTTATTCATATCTTATTTATTACGTTACGGCGAATTTATGAAATGAGTATTTGACTAGACTATGAAATGCTTCATTTACTATATATTTATATATATATTTTTTTTAACATTTCTTATTTTACAATAAGAAAATGACACATTTCATAAATTCGCCGTAATTATAAAAATAAATTAACTTATAACTAATTTAATAGATAAATGGTCAATGATTATTGCACATGAATTCTTTGATGCATTACCAATTCATCTTTTTGAAGTAATTATAATTGTTAAAATGTGTGTTGTTTTTTTAAGCAGTGCATGTTAAACTAATCAACTATTATGTAAATATCTATAGTGTACCTCAAATGGTTGGCGTGAGGTTATGGTTGACATTGATGATACAGAAAATAGGCAATAGTGCAGAACTAATTTTATATTATTTATTTCATATTAATTCAATTATTTTATTTACTGAGATGATATTTTATTTTCGTATCGATTAGTCATAATTTTCGTTTAATTGTGGCGCCAGGCCCTACAAGGGCATCTATTGCCTTAACTGGATCACTAGCATATAAAAAGTTCAAGATTGGAGATAGGATTGAAATATCCCCAGATTCAATGAAAATTTCTAAACAAATCGCAAAGCATATCAAAGACAATGGTGGTGCGTCACTTATTATTGATTATGGACAAGATTTCATTCAAGGAAATACTTTGAGGGTGAGAGTTTTGTTAAATAAATGTTATTAATAACTAGATTAATTTGAGAGTACAAATTGTTTTAAATTATCAAATTTTTAGGCAATAAAACAACATGAATTTGTTCATCCATTGAGCGACCCAGGACAAGCAGATTTAAGTGCTGATGTGGATTTTTGTTATCTAAAAGAATCTGTAACAGATTTAGGTAATTTCAGTTTTGCATATTAGTTCTTTATATAGATGCTATATTTTCTTTTTTTTTTTATTAAATAGCATATTTGTTATTAGTTGACACGTATGGTCCCATAACCCAATCGAAATTTCTTCAATCACTTGGTATAAAAGCTAGACTATTAATGTTGTTAAAAAATGCATTGCCTGCACAACATAAAGATTTAATATCTTCAACCGAAAGACTTGTTCATCCTTCGGCAATGGGTGAAATTTATAAAGTATTGTCTTTTGTGCCAAAAGGATCTTTAGAGGCACCCATGGCTTTTGAAAAATCGAAAGATTAGGGCGAAATAAATTTTAATATTGAATTCCATTACAATTTCATATTTTTTAAGAATATATACTGAGGTGACCATTGGCTCGTGAAAAATAGTATTTACCCAAGAACACCTCAAAAAAATCAGCCAATCATATTTCGAGATCAGGTGCAACGTGAAATCAAAATTTAAAGTAAAATTTGGCGAGGAATTTTTTTTTGTTAGAACGCAAAAGGCGCTACAAACAATTTCACGTTACACCTGATCTTGAAAGCTGGGGTAGTTAAAAATAGTATATACATAAGCGCGTATCCCTAAAAGTTCCTAGTGCGTAATTTTGTGACCGATATCATCGTTATTTATCGTTATATAATTTGCCATTTTTGTTGCTATCGCTATAAAAGATTTCTATTTGACATTTAAAAGTTTTCAGTTACGATGTTACAAACAAAAAAATCATTAATAAAGAGGAAAGATCACACATCATTGTCCAAGTCATTGTCCAAGTAAAAAAAATATTTGAATTAACAATTTTTAACGTTTAAAATAATTATTTTTTTTATTTTCCTTTTTTTTTTTTTTTTTTTGAAAGTTTTCAGTGAAAAAAATATACATCTATATATATATTTCTTCAAAAGTTTGAAAAATACGGCATAACTTTTTTTGATGTTTTATGCCAATAGTAATAATCAAAGATTTCAAGAAAATAAAGGATTGTGAATTGTCTAAATAAAAATATAAAAACAACAACTAAAACATATAATGTAAAAAATTTCGATATCGTACGAATTTAAAATTTGTAGACATGATAAATTGAAAGGGAATAAAACCTTTTAACAAATGAAATTGTACTAATATGGAGAATTTTGTGTTTGTGTTTATGTCAATAGCTGTTAATGAAGTTATAAATATCTATATATTGCAAGTGGTATATTTATACATGCACAAGTGACATGAGTCATTTGTGTGAATATAGTCTATATGTAACAAGATGAATTTGCCAAGCAAGAAATATGTAATGAAAATAAGCTATGCGGTCATTAATTTATTGTCAGTGGAATAGGTGCGAATGATTTTCTGCGAAGCATTGATATAGGTGGAGGCGGAGGTGGAGTATATTGTTCATCTTCACTTTCATTTTCACTTTCATTGTCACTTTCTATATCTGTTTGTAGATAAACGTTAGTAATGAGTAACTAATTATATAAGAATATGCTATATAATAATAAGTATAACTCACCAGAAAAGTCTGGCGGACAATTGGTGTCATATTCTATACAAATCGAAAAGAAAGTAATTTTTTTTTATTATTAATATTCACATTTATAACGTTCGCTAGCTTAAATCTTATTTTAAAGTATACAAACCTTCGTATGTTATTTCATCATCACATTGTAGGGAATATTGTTGAGATTTATCATTGACTGAAAAGGAAAATCAAAATGATTAGTATTATTTTTCAGAAATGAAAAACTTTTGAATACAATCAATACACATACAATCAAGATATGATTTCATTATTGGTGGTTCCGCAGCTACGAATGAATTCTGTGGTGTTGGTAAATTTGGGAATAATAGGAAACGGCTATTATAAATTGCAAATGGATGTATGTCCGGAGAGACCGGGTATTTTGTACTTGATATGTGTGATGCTAAGGTCTGTTCAAACTGATCAACGTCGTCAATGTTTGCGCTATTTATTGTAAATTCATCTAAACCAAGAAGACGACGTTGATAATCATATGGATTCAATAATATATCTACAATTTCTTCAGCATCAGGTCTCAATGATGGATCTGCATTCCAGCATTTTACCATTAATTGTTCATAGAATAATGGTGTACCGGGCACTATGGCCTCTCGGAAACCATGACAAATTTCTAATGCTAATGAATGATCATGTGGTCTATCTGAAAAGGGGGGTCGACCAGAAGATAATTCCCACATTATGAAAGCGAAACTATATATATCAGCTTTTGCAGAAAATGAGTCACCAGCTAGAACTTCTGGTGCAACAAATGGTAAGGAACCATATACCCCTCGTGGTTCTGAGGGATTGCTTGGACCACACAAACCGAGATCTGCGATGTTACAACTAAAAAACTTTAAAATGTTGCCACAATGCAAATTTTTATGGAATGTACCATTTTTATGCACATTTAGAAGACCCATTGCGATGCTACATAACATTTCAACGGCATCCTTCCAACGAAGGGTAGTAATATTTTTCTGTATATAATGTCTAAAATCACCATCTTCAGCATAATTCATAACCATCATATACTCTTGTGTCTCTGGATTGCGTGTCACACCGTGACAATGAACAACGTAACCACAACCATCCAGTTTGAGACTACCATGACGCTTAAACTATCATTAAAACAAGAAAAATTACAGGTTAATTAATAATAAAAATAATTATAATTATACGTGACAAATAATAAATCGTGTTATTTCAGAACGAACCTCATCCAAGAATTCCTCACTGAGTTGTTGAGAATTTTTAAGAGACTTTAGTGCAACTATAAGAGGCTTTTCTACAAGTGCCTGCTTGGCACCGTCCCAAACTTGGTCAGTTTGATTTAGCCAAGTTGCCGAGAATACGGAACTATGGCCTCCTTTAGCAACAAATTTTATGTCACTAAAGTTCTCGAAAGGTATCCACTGCATGTGATAACGAGGATCACTTTAAATACAATAGTATAAACAAAAATAACTCATTAACATTATGAATATAAATAAACGAAGAAAATGTAGAATAAAATGTAGAATACACAATATCTCTTGATATATACTCTTGATATAGCGGACCCTTGATATAGTGGAGATTAAATAAAATCTCAATATAACAAATCAAGGTTCAAGCCATACCATAAAAATATAGTGAATTTATTAAATTTACGATATAGCGAATTTGAATCCCTATGCTATGTGTCAAGAGTTATTGTATGTAAAATTATGAAAAAAAGTGATTACTCACGGCGTTTCTAATTGAGTTTGTTGAATAAATCTATCTAATCCATCATCACCACTAGTCCAGTTTGAAAATTCGTTTATGAGGCGAAGCCTTTCTTCCCATTGCCAATCATCATCTGTGTATTCAACGTCTTCAGTATAAAAATCATCATCTTGGTTGTCAAGATACGATAATTCATCGACCATCGCGTGAAGTTATATATATGTATATACA
>CAJVQC010001075.1:0-10922 GCA_910592285.1 Racocetra persica
TGACCCTGAATCATTATGAAAAACTATTACACTACGATGCTCTAGGATCTACAATTTTCATATATCAATCATATACAAGTAAAACTAGTTGAAGCCAAAAAACTTGTTAGAAGTACCAAATGACAATTTTGTAAAAGCCAAGTCCCCATCAACTATCTCATTGAAAAAAAAGATACTTATCTGATTCAGTATAACATCTGTTAAGGTAATATTACCTTGTCAGATAAGATGTGTGGCTGTGAAAACCAAAAGTACATGAATCAATAGAAGAGTTAATAAATAGATTAATGAAGTTGATGGGTAAAGAACAATGATGATGAAGAAGCCTTCATTCAATTTATCTTCCAATTGACTTCTTTTTTTATTCTATTGAAACTTCAATAAGAATGGCTATAAGTAAGGGTTGGGATTAAACTAGAAAAGAGTTAAATAGCTTTAGTTTAATAATGATTCAATAATTAGAAATAAAGAAAACATTTAATCTTGTTGGGGTGACCTGGAGATAACACCAACATCCCTTCATCTCTGCTTTAGGCAGTACTAACATTTCCATATTCAACTTGTGGGTACTTGCTTAGAAGAATGATCAATGGATTGTACGTATCAGTTTTAATTTGGTTTGGTATTGGGTACTTGCTTGGGATAGTAATACAATACTATCAAAACTAGAGTAATGATAGAAGCAGTAGACATGTGAAAGGGCTGTAATAAAGAATCATACTTTAACTAGAATTGAAAGCACCTCTGATATTAGTAGAATGACTATAAAAGGCTACTCACATAGAGAATATAACCTGCTTCTGTATATCTAAAAGTACCAATTCAGGCTCTGATCAGGAGTACTTAAGGGGTTGTATATTGCACCAGATAACTTAGAAAATGTTAAGATCTGGGAAAGGCAAACTGGTGGTAGCAGCAGAGTCTGGCTTGAAATATAAGATCAGTATATCTGAAGAAATAAGTGAAAAGGTTTGTAGCATTCATATAATGTACAAGTTCAGTTGTATGAAGAGATGAAGCTGTTAATAGGCAGTACAAACACAAGATAAGTTCAAAGATTTATATGTAATACCAATATTTCTCATGTAGAACTAGTAGTGGCAGCAGGCTCTTGGCTTGAAATACATATACAGGAGGCTACCTAACAGAAAAGTATACCAGTTTAAATAAAGTACTGAATAACAAGTATACCAAACTAGGAGACTATAAGAGACTAATTTCTTAAATGAACCAATTTGGAAGTAACCAAGAATTGATAGTGAGACATGAGGTGAATATAGTGGGTAACTAGAAATAGTTTGAACACCAAATCCAGGTATAACCCAATTCATAGTAGGAATATAGCATACTCTGGTAGGTTTAGATCGTAGATAAAATTGTCTAAATCTGTATTCTTAAGATTATATGTAGCTATATAAGGCAAATACTTGATATATCTAATAAAGATATGAAGCAAGAGTAAATAAAATATTTTTTTTGGTTTTAAGGTGTGGCCTTGCTTATATCTTTATTAATAATAATTTAAATAGTAACAATATAGATTAATAAAATGCAGAACTGAGGCTTCTACTTGTAGTCAGCACTAAGTATTAAACTACTATATTAAAAATTTACAATACTACTACTATTTGTACTAGTACAAATAAAAATAAAAATTATATGCAAGAATAAGAGCTTAGACAGAGAAAATTTATCTGCAACCTAAATCTACTAGAGTGGTTAAAGACTTATCTAGATTTTTATAGTTAAAATATAATTTAAAGAAATACTATACTTGGCCCAAAGATATGCCAAGTGCTAATTTTCTTCCTTTCCTGGCCAATTAGTGAGCAGACTTCTGTGTATGAGTGTAGTTGGTTTGGTGATTTATATGGACAAGAATATATATATACTCTGCATATACAAATAGTAATTTTAGAATAAAAGTTTAAACTTGGATCTTCCAAATCTGAGTTGTTGGTATATTAAGTAGAGTTAGATCTGTTGTATGAGTAGGATAAGTGTTGTTGTTTTTTCAGTTAGTGAAGTTTGTGCAATACAATTTCTATAATAGTTCATATATTTGCTTATTAATCTTGAGTAATAAGTTAATTATAGTATTGGATGCAGTTTTGTAAGAAATATTATAGTTTTGGAGTGTTTGAATTAAAGATTGAAGGATTAGTCTTTTAAGAGTAAGATCTATATAATGTAAGTAGATATGAAGAACTAAATTATAAAATACCTCATATTTATAAACTTTTTGTATTAATTTCTTTAATTCATTATTAGTTAAATCAAGTTCTGCTGAACAAAGTTATTCTGTAATAGTAGAAAAGATAATTTGATAGAGTAAATTGAGGTTAATACAGGTACACCAGTGTGATGAAAAGTCTTAAGAACTATAGTGAAAGCAGTTTTTATTGTGAAAGATCTTAAGATATATAGAGTGATAAAGTGAGTGTATAGAAAGTTTGTTAAGCAGTATTTTAAATTTAAAAGATTTGAGTTGATTAAATTTAAAGTTAGTAAGATTGTATGTAACTTTTTGGTTATGATTAAAATAGAGCTATGTAGATCTCCAGTTTATATGTTGGTTAAGCAAGGATCATTTATTGTTGCATTTTTGGGATGACCATATTGACAAAATATGGGCTTTACAGATAGTTTTGATAAAATATCTAGTAGAATATTCTACTAAAAACTGATCTTCTTCCTATAGCAGAGTGTGGAATAAGTTGTAGATATTTGTATGATTAAAATATAATGATGTTTTAGATATGTGTTATTTAGCTAATGAATCAGCTAAGTTGTTAAAAGTATTATTGGTATAAGCCTAAACTTTATAGAAGATAAGATATAGATTATAGGATTGAATTAAGTTAAGGAGTACATGCTATAAAGGCTATGAATTAAATTTTAAAAGCTTATTAGAATTAATAGAAGTAGAACTAAGTTTGGTGAATTTGAAAATCTCTATAAAAAATATTGATCTGTGTTTATTATTTTATGTTTTTTCTATGAATATTTTATTTTTATAGAATTTATAACCTTAAATCATGGAAGTTTTCATCTCTCTAACACAGATATCTGTAAATATATCATTTTCATAGAATTTTTACAAAGGCTATGAAGAAATAATAGAAATATTCAGATAAAATTTTTTTATAGAGAATAATAAATTGAGAGTCTGTATAAATATTGATAAGAGAATTGTGAGAAGTGGTTAAGAAAGCAGATAAAATAGAAAAAAGTTCAGCTTTGTATGAAGTAGGCTATAAGTAGATTTTTGCAGAAAATTTATAGATTATTTAGTTATTATTGTCTATTTAGATCTATCCTATAGCTATAGAGCACTGGTTGGTGCTAATGTCAATAACTGATCTATCTGTATAGAAATTAAAAATATTGAGTTGAATTAGATAATGAAATTTTGATAAGATTATCTGTTTTGTTACTAGAATAGAAAATTTCTGATGCAGCAGCATGAAAAATAGAAATAGATAGCAATATATAAAGTGAAAAAGGAGAAATTGAGTATTTAATAGCTGTAGAAAAATAAGGTCCATGTAATTAGCATTAAATTTAAGAGAGTTAGAGAAAATTCTACTGAAAAATTGTATAGAAGCAATAGCTAATATGTTGATTATATAGGCTAAGTTTATTCTGTTAGAATTGAGGTAGAAACCAGGATATTGGTTGCAGTTGATTGATAGAAGTAGATAATATTCTGAATTGTCAGTATTAATATTTGTTTGCAAGTGAGTAATAGAAATTTTGTTAGAGTCTGTAAGATGTATATGAATCTTGCCAATAATAATTTTATTATTGTTAAAGAAGAGTAGCCATGGTTTGGATTTTTTTGGTATATTGTAAGTATTATAAGCAAAAATATTAATATCTTGTTGTTGAAGCTATATATATAGTGAGTTATGATATATATTTTCAAGAACTATATCCTCAAGTGTTTGAAACCATAAAGGTTTTCTATTTTTTGGTATATATGAAAGCCTAGAAAAAAGATATTTCTATTCTAGAAGAGTAGTATTGTCAGCAGTGCATAGTTATTCAAGATAAAGTAGTTTAAGTTTTTTAAATTAGCACTTGAAGGTGGTATATTTGAAATTTATTATAAGTATTTTTTCCAGTGGTTGCAAGTTGTGTTGAATTATGTTGGGCCATATAATATTAGAGTTTGCTATAATAGATATATTGAGGTGTATAAGGAGCTGAATAACTTTAAAGTTAAATGTAAGTCTGTTTAAACTATTTATTATAGGCTGTAGGTATTGAAGTATATTTATAGTTGACTATAAATTGTTTTGTAGTTGCTGTAACCTAATACGAGTAGTAGTTCCTAGGAGATGGAGGTTATTGATATATTGGAGAAAGTTGGTTATATGGTGCTTTAATTGAATATCTCAAATATTTTGAATATTGTATAAGTATGGATTAAGCATAGTACTGTTAGAGATTGATTTTGCAAGATAAGACTTGTGTTTGGCTATAGTAAGATATTTAGATAAAATATTGTTGCATATAGTCTGTGAAAATACAATTTGCAAATTTTGACTTCTAATATAGAGATAATAACAGTATTAATAATATAAGTAATTTGTTTATCTGTAATTTTCTTTGAGCTAGCAGTGTAGGTTAGTTGAAAAGTTTTATTTTGAATAAGTTTAATTTGTTTTAATTGTTTGTTATTAAGAGTAAACCAACATTTCAAAAATTTGAAAGGTTGTTTAACTAGGATAGAATGGATTGTTGAGTTGATAAAGGAGATAAGAGAGGTTTAAAATTAGTAGTTAGCACAGATTTAAATAGATTAATTTGTATGTTTGCTATTTGATAGAAGAATTAAGCTATTTGGGTGATTTGGGTCATTGTTTCTTTAGATTAGGCTATCCATAATGTATCATCCATATAGACAAGTACTGAGATTGAGATTTGGAGATGTTGATTAGTTTGTAGTTGTAAGCTAGTTAGCCATGAGTTAGATAATATATATTCTGTAAAATGAGAAGATATTTTATGAATAAGAGAATTATAAAAGATTCTCCAGAAGAGAAAAGTAATAGTTTTTCTCTAATCAATGCTATTCGTAAGTTTAAAATTGGTAATAATTTTATTTTGATAGTTTGATAAGAGGTTAGTAAGTATATTAATAAGTTTAGATAGCATATTGATATATTAGAGAGATAGTTTGAATAAGTCAAAGTTAACAGAATCATAGACTTTGCTTATATCCTAGGATAGGAGCTATAGCTCTTTTGAGTTACAGAAAGCTTTTTTGATTTTATTTATATCTGGATAATAAAAATATATCCAGATTTTAACTCTACTATGAAATGCTCAAACATGCTGGTCTCTCTTTTTTGCAAGCAATTACTGCTCTATTTAACAGATGTGTTACTTCTAATTCAATTCCAAAACAATAGAAAGAGAAAAGAATATTTTTAATCTCCAAAAAACCTATCTTTGATGGTGATCTAACCAACACTAAACCTATTAGCCTCCTTGAACATATCAAAAAACTTTATACCAACCTTTTAACCAATTGCTTAAATTACATATTTACCAAATATCTAATTCTTTCTCTTTATAACTATATTGTACTTTTAGGCAACTGTACTGCAATTTCTATTTATATACTTAACAATATAATCAAAGAAGCTTTCTGTAACTCAAAAGAGCTATAGCTCCTATCCTAGGATATAAGCAAAGTCTATGATTCTGTTAACTTTGACTTATTCAAACTATCTCTCTAATATATCAATATGCTATCTAAACTTATTAATATACTTACTAACCTCTTATCAAACTATCAAAATAAAATTATTACCAATTTTAAACTTACGAATAGCATTGATTAGAGAAAAACTATTACTTTTCTCTTCTGGAGAATCTTTTATAATTCTCTTATTCATAAAATATCTTCTCATTTTACAGAATATATATTATCTAACTCATGGCTAACTAGCTTACAACTACAAACTAATCAACATCTCCAAATCTCAATCTCAGTACTTGTCTATATGGATGATACATTATGGATAGCCTAATCTAAAGAAACAATGACCCAAATCACCCAAATAGCTTAATTCTTCTATCAAATAGCAAACATACAAATTAATCTATTTAAATCTGTGCTAACTACTAATTTTAAACCTCTCTTATCTCCTTTATCAACTCAACAATCCATTCTATCCTAGTTAAACAACCTTTCAAATTTTTGAAATGTTGGTTTACTCTTAATAACAAACAATTAAAACAAATTAAACTTATTCAAAATAAAACTTTTCAACTAACCTACACTGCTAGCTCAAAGAAAATTACAGATAAACAAATTACTTATATTATTAATACTGTTATTATCTCTATATTAGAAGTCAAAATTTGCAAATTGTATTTTCACAGACTATATGCAACAATATTTTATCTAAATATCTTACTATAGCCAAACACAAGTCTTATCTTGCAAAATCAATCTCTAACAGTACTATGCTTAATCCATACTTATACAATATTCAAAATATTTGAGATATTCAATTAAAGCACCATATAACCAACTTTCTCCAATATATCAATAACCTCCATCTCCTAGGAACTACTACTCGTATTAGGTTACAGCAACTACAAAACAATTTATAGTCAACTATAAATATACTTCAATACCTACAGCCTATAATAAATAGTTTAAACAGACTTACATTTAACTTTAAAGTTATTCAGCTCCTTATACACCTCAATATATCTATTATAGCAAACTCTAATATTATATGGCCCAACATAATTCAACACAACTTGCAACCACTGGAAAAAATACTTATAATAAATTTCAAATATACCACCTTCAAGTGCTAATTTAAAAAACTTAAACTACTTTATCTTGAATAACTATGCACTGCTGACAATACTACTCTTCTAGAATAGAAATATCTTTTTTCTAGGCTTTCATATATACCAAAAAATAGAAAACCTTTATGGTTTCAAACACTTGAGGATATAGTTCTTGAAAATATATATCATAACTCACTATATATATAGCTTCAACAACAAGATATTAATATTTTTGCTTATAATACTTACAATATACCAAAAAAATCCAAACCATGGCTACTCTTCTTTAACAATAATAAAATTATTATTGGCAAGATTCATATACATCTTACAGACTCTAACAAAATTTCTATTACTCACTTGCAAACAAATATTAATACTGACAATTCAGAATATTATCTACTTCTATCAATCAACTGCAACCAATATCCTGGTTTCTACCTCAATTCTAACAGAATAAACTTAGCCTATATAATCAACATATTAGCTATTGCTTCTATACAATTTTTCAGTAGAATTTTCTCTAACTCTCTTAAATTTAATGCTAATTACATGGACCTTATTTTTCTACAGCTATTAAATACTCAATTTCTCCTTTTTCACTTTATATATTGCTATCTATTTCTATTTTTCATGCTGCTGCATCAGAAATTTTCTATTCTAGTAACAAAACAGATAATCTTATCAAAATTTCATTATCTAATTCAACTCAATATTTTTAATTTCTATACAGATAGATCAGTTATTGACATTAGCACCAACCAGTGCTCTATAGCTATAGGATAGATCTAAATAGACAATAATAACTAAATAATCTATAAATTTTCTGCAAAAATCTACTTATAGCCTACTTCATACAAAGCTGAACTTTTTTCTATTTTATCTGCTTTCTTAACCACTTCTCACAATTCTCTTATCAATATTTATACAGACTCTCAATTTATTATTCTCTATAAAAAAATTTTATCTGAATATTTCTATTATTTCTTCATAGCCTTTGTAAAAATTCTATGAAAATGATATATTTACAGATATCTGTGTTAGAGAGATGAAAACTTCCATGATTTAAGGTTATAAATTCTATAAAAATAAAATATTCATAGAAAAAACATAAAATAATAAACACAGATCAATATTTTTTATAGAGATTTTCAAATTCACCAAACTTAGTTCTACTTCTATTAATTCTAATAAGCTTTTAAAATTTAATTCATAGCCTTTATAGCATGTACTCCTTAACTTAATTCAATCCTATAATCTATATCTTATCTTCTATAAAGTTTAGGCTTATACCAATAATACTTTTAACAACTTAGCTGATTCATTAGCTAAATAACACATATCTAAAACATCATTATATTTTAATCATACAAATATCTACAACTTATTCCACACTCTGCTATAGGAAGAAGATCAGTTTTTAGTAGAATATTCTACTAGATATTTTATCAAAACTATCTGTAAAGCCCATATTTTGTCAATATGGTCATCCCAAAAATGCAACAATAAATGATCCTTGCTTAACCAACATATAAACTGGAGATCTACATAGCTCTATTTTAATCATAACCAAAAAGTTACATACAATCTTACTAACTTTAAATTTAATCAACTCAAATCTTTTAAATTTAAAATACTGCTTAACAAACTTTCTATACACTCACTTTATCACTCTATATATCTTAAGATCTTTCACAATAAAAACTGCTTTCACTATAGTTCTTAAGACTTTTCATCACACTGGTGTACCTGTATTAACCTCAATTTACTCTATCAAATTATCTTTTCTACTATTACAGAATAACTTTGTTCAGCAGAACTTGATTTAACTAATAATGAATTAAAGAAATTAATACAAAAAGTTTATAAATATGAGGTATTTTATAATTTAGTTCTTCATATCTACTTACATTATATAGATCTTACTCTTAAAAGACTAATCCTTCAATCTTTAATTCAAACACTCCAAAACTATAATATTTCTTACAAAACTGCATCCAATACTATAATTAACTTATTACTCAAGATTAATAAGCAAATATATGAACTATTATAGAAATTGTATTGCACAAACTTCACTAACTGAAAAAACAACAACACTTATCCTACTCATACAACAGATCTAACTCTACTTAATATACCAACAACTCAGATTTGGAAGATCCAAGTTTAAACTTTTATTCTAAAATTACTATTTGTATATGCAGAGTATATATATATTCTTGTCCATATAAATCACCAAACCAACTACACTCATACACAGAAGTCTGCTCACTAATTGGC
Organism: Racocetra persica; assembly: GCA_910592285.1. Lineage (NCBI taxonomy): Eukaryota > Fungi > Glomeromycota > Glomeromycetes > Diversisporales > Gigasporaceae > Racocetra > Racocetra persica. The sequence continues at coordinate 9,106 of CAJVQC010001075.1, forward strand.
CAGGAAAGGAAGAAAATTAGCACTTGGCATATCTTTGGGCCAAGTATAGTATTTCTTTAAATTATATTTTAACTATAAAAATCTAGATAAGTCTTTAACCACTCTAGTAGATTTAGGTTGCAGATAAATTTTCTCTGTCTAAGCTCTTATTCTTGCATATAATTTTTATTTTTATTTGTACTAGTACAAATAGTAGTAGTATTGTAAATTTTTAATATAGTAGTTTAATACTTAGTGCTGACTACAAGTAGAAGCCTCAGTTCTGCATTTTATTAATCTATATTGTTACTATTTAAATTATTATTAATAAAGATATAAGCAAGGCCACACCTTAAAACCAAAAAAAATATTTTATTTACTCTTGCTTCATATCTTTATTAGATATATCAAGTATTTGCCTTATATAGCTACATATAATCTTAAGAATACAGATTTAGACAATTTTATCTACGATCTAAACCTACCAGAGTATGCTATATTCCTACTATGAATTGGGTTATACCTGGATTTGGTGTTCAAACTATTTCTAGTTACCCACTATATTCACCTCATGTCTCACTATCAATTCTTGGTTACTTCCAAATTGGTTCATTTAAGAAATTAGTCTCTTATAGTCTCCTAGTTTGGTATACTTGTTATTCAGTACTTTATTTAAACTGGTATACTTTTCTGTTAGGTAGCCTCCTGTATATGTATTTCAAGCCAAGAGCCTGCTGCCACTACTAGTTCTACATGAGAAATATTGGTATTACATATAAATCTTTGAACTTATCTTGTGTTTGTACTGCCTATTAACAGCTTCATCTCTTCATACAACTGAACTTGTACATTATATGAATGCTACAAACCTTTTCACTTATTTCTTCAGATATACTGATCTTATATTTCAAGCCAGACTCTGCTGCTACCACCAGTTTGCCTTTCCCAGATCTTAACATTTTCTAAGTTATCTGGTGCAATATACAACCCCTTAAGTACTCCTGATCAGAGCCTGAATTGGTACTTTTAGATATACAGAAGCAGGTTATATTCTCTATGTGAGTAGCCTTTTATAGTCATTCTACTAATATCAGAGGTGCTTTCAATTCTAGTTAAAGTATGATTCTTTATTACAGCCCTTTCACATGTCTACTGCTTCTATCATTACTCTAGTTTTGATAGTATTGTATTACTATCCCAAGCAAGTACCCAATACCAAACCAAATTAAAACTGATACGTACAATCCATTGATCATTCTTCTAAGCAAGTACCCACAAGTTGAATATGGAAATGTTAGTACTGCCTAAAGCAGAGATGAAGGGATGTTGGTGTTATCTCCAGGTCACCCCAACAAGATTAAATGTTTTCTTTATTTCTAATTATTGAATCATTATTAAACTAAAGCTATTTAACTCTTTTCTAGTTTAATCCCAACCCTTACTTATAGCCATTCTTATTGAAGTTTCAATAGAATAAAAAAAGAAGTCAATTGGAAGATAAATTGAATGAAGGCTTCTTCATCATCATTGTTCTTTACCCATCAACTTCATTAATCTATTTATTAACTCTTCTATTGATTCATGTACTTTTGGTTTTCACAGCCACACATCTTATCTGACAAGGTAATATTACCTTAACAGATGTTATACTGAATCAGATAAGTATCTTTTTTTTCAATGAGATAGTTGATGGGGACTTGGCTTTTACAAAATTGTCATTTGGTACTTCTAACAAGTTTTTTGGCTTCAACTAGTTTTACTTGTATATGATTGATATATGAAAATTGTAGATCCTAGAGCATCGTAGTGTAATAGTTTTTCATAATGATTCAGGGTCA
>CAJVQC010001076.1:0-10922 GCA_910592285.1 Racocetra persica
CGAATGTAAAGCCGCATCTTGATGAGATTGATAAAATTAATAATCGAATTCTTTATCAAAAGATCATAAAGGTAAATAACTTTATTTTTAAAAACTATGAGCGTTGCAAAGTGAAAACCTGTAATTGATCATAGTAAGCCCTAAATGCAGTTATAGGTTTTCACTTTACAACACATTGTCGATATATATAGTCATACCTGTAATCGACATAGCATATTTAATTTTAATACCATTTAATTTGCTTTTATTAGACTATTATTACGATTTCTTATTTTGAGATAGAATCATGCGATTTCCTAGTTCACAAAATTATTGAGAAAGAAAACCTTGATCCTGATATCGTCAACTCTTTACGTGAGCTTATTAGTAAAGACATTGATTCCGATAATCCATGCGAGTTAGAACAACATTTCAAATCTCTCTCCGAAGATATTCGCAAGGATTGTTTACCAGCATTTCGTAACAGATTTACAAATCTTATTTTAAATGATGATTTGACATGGAATTCCGCATGCTTAAATTCATTTTTGTTGCTGTTTACTCAATTATTTACTACTGAATCTGAGGTTGTGCAAGTATTAGAATTCCTTTCTAGATCAAAAAATATCGATTTATTACATAAATTTCCAAGTTGGTTAAAAATCGCTTGGGAATCGAGAGATAATAAACAATTGCACAAAAAAAATTCCATCTCTTTGTGATGCATGGTATTCAAATATTACTTCTACTTCCCAAAAAGGACAAAACATTGTAATCTTAATGTATAAGCAACTTTCGGAAGTTTCATTCATTTTTAAAAAACGTCCTGATATCTATAAACAATTAATAGGAATCATTGAAAAGAGAATCAATAATATATCAATTCAATTGTTGCTTCAATCAACTTCATTTGTAGGCAGGCTTGAAACTAAAATGCCTAACATTGCTAAAGACTTTACAAGAATCTTTAACGAAAAATTTGATCCGTTTATTAACTCCATTGATGATGATGCTCTAATAACAAATATTGCCCATATATGTGATTCTTCACCCGCATCCTTGAATGTACCTAATAGGTAAGCTGTTTATTTCGAGTTTCAGAACAAAGTAGGATATTTATTTTGTTAATAATTATTCAAATTGCATTTTATATGTTTTATTAAATCTTCTTTAGATTATGCGAAAGTACTGTCTGTCATATATTAGATATAATTCGGAGTAAAATTGTGGCATCTAGTGAATTTAATGTTAGCAACGATGAAACTCAATTATTATTGCTCAAATCTTCTAAATTCTGGTCCTTTTTATTAAATGCTAGTGGAGTGGTTATTGAGCTTCATTCTCATCCACAAATGAACCACGTTCGTTCTCAAATCATTCAGCTTGCTAATATGATTAGAAATAAGTCAATTCAAATGGGTTTACTTGAATCGTTAACTGAATTTAAAAATGATGATTTGATTAGTTATTTTAATTCTGGTATCGGTCTTGAAAATGAGGAACAAATGATTACTGGTGAAATATTAGATTTTCTTAGGGAGAAGTCCCATGAACATTCAGATACTGCTAAGCATCTATTTTCTTTCTACCATAAATGGTGTAATAAGGCTGAGGACTTTCTGACTTATGTAAATGATCTTACTCATAAGATGGAAACTTTAAAAGATGTACCACTTGCTGATTTTGATTCTATAGAATACTGGTATCCACATACTGGGATTATTGAAGTCAGCCAAAAAGTATACAAATATGAAAATTCTGTAACTTTTGCAAACATGATTGAAAACAATACGAAGGGTGAAATACAAATGAGCATAGCAGATATAGCAGAGATGTTTACGAGAAGCATGATTGAACAATATCAAAAGATTTGTAATAGTTATAAAAATTGGCAAAATATTAATTGTTCTGAAGCTCGAGTATTTTGGAAATGCATTACTAAAGAACAAGTTAAACATGAGCTTGAAATAATGGCTGGTGATGCATCTTTATACCGACAAAGAAATCAAGTACAGAATGGTTTAGTTGCATCTATAGAATGTTTGACTATTATCCCGCGTCACATTGAGCAACTCGAATGGCTTCTACTGGTTTTTATCCAATTTAAAGTAAGAGATCCAGACAAAAGTTGGGTGTTTCTGATGCTTCAGCATTTAAAGGATGATGATATGGGATTAAATGAGTTGCCTGGTATTTTTCAAGAACTTAATGAACACCTGAACAAACTTGATAAATACATCTGGACCATAGTTAAAGAACTTGCCTATGCTAATGAATTCATTAAGTATTTACTCGAAAATTTAATCGGAAGAGATTTAACAAATCTTATCAATGGTAACGTTCGATTCAGTTTATTGTATATATGGAAACCTTCAAAATTCCGACTTATTACTCACTGAATCTTGAAAATTCTGTATCCTAACTTTTCAAATGATTCAAATAATTATGATATTTTTTAATAATAATTATAGTAATTTGTCGGGATTTTATACGTGTCAGCTTTGAATAGTCGGGATTAGAGATGCGCCCACGCACGAGACCCTCACGCGAATTAATCATATATTACTATATCTCGCGCGGAATAGATTTTTAATAAAAACATCTTAATGATCAATGATTTACAAAACACAAAACCTATACCTGCTAAACTCAAAATTTCGTCCTGTACGAGTTCATCGCACATTTCGCGCGAGGTCATGTGATACACGCTAGGTTCATTCGCGCGAGAAGCACATCTCTAGTCGGAATTATGGAAAATTTTATGTCATCATAAGAAGAACTATACTTATTTCAAAATTTTTTTCTGTTTCATTGATAAATACTACAGCTGTCGATGATCAGTCAGATACGAAATTACTTCAAGAGAACACCGTGGCCGCTTTAATTGAAGTCAACAAAGCGTTGAATCCCTTAAATAATGATTCTGTACGATTATCTACCACTTCATTTTTGAGATGCTTATCCGAAGTATCACAAAAACACCCTTCGCTCGCTGAAAAAATAAGCTCTTGTGGATCGCATAATTTGGCTTTACAAAATATGCATCGTAATATAGCAAAACGAGGTGAAGTCACCAAGGAACGAATTAAAAATGCAGCAACAATAGGACACTATATATTTGAACATAATGAAAAATCAAATTCATGTGAACTTACATTGAAATATGATACGACACAAAATCAACATAACGATGCACCTCGTGTTACAGCATCTTATAATATAGCGGAATTGCGCGATCTTTACGGTCGTGCACTCTTGATTGGAAAATCTAGAGCTTCTACTGATCATTCAATTGATGATGATGGTAAAGAAGATATTAGCATTCTAATGAACCAATTTGTTATGCAAGTTGATTTAGCACAACAAATTACCACTGTGGCTTCAAGATTAATTCAATATGGTCATTTTCTTTATCAAAAGATGCGCATGGAAGCTCGCGGTACTACTGACTTGCAACATTTGTTAAATAAATTAAATGATGATATGAAAAATTGGGAAAAAATAGTTGACCAAGCACAAAACGAACACTATTATTTAACTTTCTTTTCTGCACGTCATATTTTGGCATTTTATGATTATTTTAGAAATGTGCATAATGGAAACGATAATCTTTGTACTTCGAATCAAGAAATTTGTCGAAATCTTATTCGATTCGTTAATGACGAAGCTCAATTACCACAATTACATAATCATATTGATGAATGGCCTGATGTTCAGAGTGAAGCTGATTTTTTACCGACTCTTTGTAAAATTGGTGCTACACTTTGTGACATTTTCATTGATATTCAACAAAGAAACCGACCTATTCCTGATGATGTTGAACCGATCATTGCTGATACAGTTTTTAAAGGAAAAATATTTGTGGCAGATTGTCACTCACGTTCATTAGTACCAAACGTCATTTTATCACTTTTTACCAATCATGGATCTTTTCCTGAACCATGGCAAGTATTAATTTGTCGAAGTACAACGACTGCGGAAGAGATTTCGCTCTTCATAAAGCGTTCGTTTATTGCGGCAAAAAATGATTATGAAGATTATTTATTTTGTATCGCAAATGTGGAATTCTTGGATTTCGAATTACAATATAATCTTGTTAAAACAATCAGAACTTTTCAAGAAAAAGAAACAAATTATTTGCTAGCATTAGTATGCACTAGAGAAAAGGGTATTAACCATCATATATTAGATCAATTTTCCGAAAACATTCACACTACAAATGGGCTTGATACTGAGTCTATGAAGCTTTTATACTCTGAAATTTGTGATTATGCTACATGCGTGACATCAAATATGTCCGGACAAGGCAAAACGGAATGGATTAAAGAATCTAGCTTTGGGCTAAGAAAAGCACCACGTACTTTATTAATTAGTGACAATGTCAATTTTGGAACGCTAGTTCGACAATTGGCTAATTGTAAATTGAACGCCTTTGAAAGTTTACACCTTGATATTACACTCGTAACTTATCCTCATGAAATTAACTTCTTTTTGTTTGAATTATTGACATTTGGAGTGGTTTCCAATGAATTAGATATAGTGCATTTGTCACAAATTCCAATATTTATCGAAATCGCGTCAACGATTGAGCAATATTTATTAGATTCGCTTTCTTTAACTAAATATATACGCAGACATCACCTTGAATGGGACTTGGAAAATTTTATAGTGTCTCATCATGTGAACAGTCCTATTCAAATAGTTTCTCATTATATGGATGTACACTTTCATGGCGATCTTAATGACACAAATATTCGTTTTATAGGGAACGAGGCAGTTAAAGAACCTTTACCAGCTAAACGTTGTCGAGAATTATTGGAACATTACTTTTTCAATGGCCAGCTAGATAATGTTTTTTCTTATCGATTTTTAGAAATTTTTGTTAATGTACTAGCAGACCAACTGGCTAGGCTTTCCGCAAGTTCTTTCTTTCAAGTAGAACAATTAAATGTTATGACTAAAGAAACAAATATTCGTTCATCTCTTTTTGAAATATTGGTTTCTTGCTCTAAAGAATTTGCTACACGAGCGATCAAAGCAAAGGATATGCAAAAGGCAAATGTTCAGGAAAAAAATACTCAAGACATTGATACCGCAAGACTTGGTAACATGGTTCAATGGGACGACTCGAATCATCTTGTTGTTGTGTTTTTATCGCAAATGCCAGATTCTATATGTGCTCTTTATCGAGAAAGAAGTAAAGTACCAACTAATGTCAAAAATCTATTAAAAAGCCAAAATGCAGAATTACAAGATTACCATAACATGAAGCCAGGCATGTTGTTAGAACAACTGGAACGTCTTGCAAGAAGAAAAATGCACAAGTTAAAAAACTTGCCTGAATACGCATTAACAATAGAAAATCTCCTAAAGATGGCGATGATTTTGTTGAGATCACGTGCAAACATTCCAGTAGTCTGTTGTGGCGAAGCTGGTTGTGGAAAGGTTTGAATTATATATTAATACAAATCCGTCTTTATTATTATTGTGCAATTATATACGCGAGATTGTTTTTTAATTTTTTATTTCTCTTAATCTAAATCCAGACTAGTTTGGTTAGCTTTTTGTCGATGATAATGGAAGTCAATTTTCGTGCATTAAATCTCCATGCGGGAGTCCATAAAGATGATATTCTGGAGTTTATGGAAAAGGCTACAGAACTTGCACAAGAAGGTGAAACCTGGGTTTTCCTAGATGAAATTAATACATGTGATCATATTGGAATGCTTGGAAGTTTAATTTCACACAGAATTCTTAATGGAAGGAAGTTACACCCAAACATTAGAATTTTTGCTGCTTGCAATCCATATCGATTAAGAGTTAAAACACAGAGTAACGTGGGTTTGTCAAGACTGTACGAAGAGAAGGGTAAATTGGTTTATCAAGTACATCCGATGCCTGACCAAATATTAGATTATGTTTGGGACTATGGTCATCTCAAAGCAGAAGATGAACGAAATTATATCGAAATCATGGTTAAGACTCAGTTAAACCATCCGTTTTTTGCAGAATTATTATGCGCATCACAGGCATTTATCCGTAATGTTGAGGAGCCATTTAGTGTTAGCTTGCGAGATGTGAAACGTGCTATCAAAATTTTCAAGTTCTTTAATAATAAAAAGAAATTTAATTATAATTATGATCATGATGTATCTCCTGAAACACGTTCGCTGGTGTTGGCACTTAGTTTATGTTATCTTTTTAGACTTCATGATCAATATCAACGCAAAAAATACCGGAAAGAAATGATTGATATCATAAGAAAGCATCAAAGAACACCTGATGAGCCTAGATACCGAAACCACACATACAAGGATTTTTTCGAAAGAATAATTTTACATGAACAAGAAAATTATATTAATCGTATGCAATGTCCTGAAGGAACTGCTAAAAATGAAGCTCTATTAGAAAATATTCTTGTAATGATCGTTTGTATACAAACGCGAATACCAGTTTTCATAATTGGCGCGCCAGGAAGGTGAATAATATTTTAAGTCTTTTATGATTCCTAAAAAGTGTAATAAAATGTAATTTAAAAAAATATCTCTCTTTGTAGCTCAAAATCATTGGCCGTCCGAATTATTAGTATGAATCTTCGAGGAGCGGATTCAAATGATTCTTACTTTCGAACCTTGCCTCAAGTCTACATGATACCTTATCAAGGTTCAAGTTCGTCAACTTCTGAAGGAATTACAAAAGTTTTTCAAACTGCTCAAAATTATCAACAAACTAGTTCAAAAGAAAATCCAGTTACTGCTGTTGTTCTTTTGGACGAAGGTAAACAAAATGGCAATACTGCATTATGTGTTAATCTGTTGTAAAAATTTACATATTTTAAACCGATATTACATATTTTGCAGTTGGTCTTGCGGAAACTAGTCCATATAATCCATTGAAAGTACTCCACGCTTTATTGGAGCCACCTCTTGGTTCCCAAAGTAGTGAACCAGCAGTTCCTGTCATTGGAATTAGCAATTGGCGATTAGACAATAGTAAATCCAGTCGTGCATTATTGGTTCAACGTCCTCTCTTTGCAGAAAATGATCTAGTTGATACCGCAAGACGTTTACTTGGGAATATCAAAGAAATCTATGATATTGATGATTTTTTGAAAAAACTTGCAAAATCATATCTTGACTACATTAAAAATCAAAAATATCCAAATTTTCATGGTAAAAAATTCAATGTCAACGGAGAATATTTGATATTCTTAATCATGATGTTTATTTAACTTTTCCATTTTTTTTTCAGGTCTTCGGGATTATTATTCTTTAGTAAAAAGCATAAGAAGCGTGAAGAACAAACAAAAGGTAAACTTATTATTCGCATATTATATTTATGTTATATTATATGGCACTAATTTAATTTTATTATTCTTTAGTTAAATATTCAATTAGCGCTTGCTCGAAATTTCGGAGGAGCTGATAACATGGATGAATTGTGCATCACGTATTTTCAACCAGTTTTGAAACAGCCCCATAAATCTAGATTCGATTATATTCCAATTCCTGTTCAGGACCTTATTGATGCAAATTTCGAAGAAAAAAATGCCCGAAATCTTATGCTTATTGGAAATAGTAATTCTATAGTTGCTCTTCAAACGTATCGGCTTCGCCAAAAACATACTGAACCAGTCGTTATTATTGGATCGCAATTTCCTGATGACATAGATGGAGGAGATTATTCATACGCAATTTTAAATCGTATTATGGTAATGATTAAAAGCTCGTTATATAAAATATCACAATGTGTTTCACTAACCATATTTCTGATAAAGATGTGTGTGGAAACGGGCAGACCTTTGATATTAACCGATCTTGAGATTATTTATGGTATAAATTCTCATGCTAATTAAGTTTATCTTTAATAAGCTTAATAAGAAACTTAACTAAAGGCGATTTGTTTAGGCTCCCTCTATGATTTATTTAATCAAAATTTTTTATCAGAAGGAAATTCAAGTGAAGAAAGTGACAAAAAGAACTTTACTAGAATTAGTCTTGGCCCGTATTCTAATCCTATGTTATATGGTAATTTAATTTCGTAACTGTTTCAATATTCAAAGGATTAATAAATATATATGCATCTGGAGTAGCAACCTATCTAGAGTAGTTCAGATATTTGAAGTAGTACGTACCTGGCTAACATTAAGTAATAATTTTAACTACGTACGGATAATCTGAAATAGCTACGTACGTACTCCAGATGTAACGCATATATGTTACACTAACAATAACGATAAACTAATTTTATTATTCATATACTGTAGTGCATCCAAATTTTAGGTATTCTCAACATCTGATATTGATTTATGAAAACATGGTTTTATTTTTATTAACGCATAAATAAATGTTTAGGTGTATTTTGGTGCTAGATGAGGCAAAACTACCATTAGCCGATCCACCCCTCCTAAATCGCTTTGAAAAGCAAAGACTTACGCTAAATGAAACACTCTCAAGTCATGAAAAAAGACTTGTTGAACGCCTAAAAGATTGGACCAGGGAAATTTCGACTATTGTTGAAAGTGAAAATGATACTAAAAGTCTGTTCAATGAAACAGACATGTTTATTGGTTTCTCTTCAGAAGAAACCTTACAGAGTTTAGTTATAGACCAATATGGAAAAAATCCTGATCTCGATGATGATGCGATTATTCATGCTTGCAAAGAAGCCCTGATTTCAATAGCCACTTCAGATGGTATTGTAAGAGCTAATATGATACAATTTGAATAGGACTGTTCAAATGACGGGATACTATAAAATTTTCCAAACTCCATTCAATGTGTTGTCTTCGTATGTATTTGGTTAAAGAAAGCGAGTCAAATAAATACTGTTCAATTGTTGATGCGATTTCAATAAATATTGAAGTTTGAGACAAATGTACTATATCCAATTCATTAGAAACTACGCCAAGTGTCAATAATTCAAACAAAAAGAAATTAATTTCATGAGGATAAGTTACAAGAGTAATATCAAGGTGCAAACTTTCAAAGGTACTCAATTTACAATTAGCCAATTGCCTAACTAGTGTCCCAAAATTAATATTATCACTGATTAATAAAGTACGTGGGGTTTTTCCTAGTCTAAAGCTGGATTCTTTAATCCATTCTGTTTTGCCCTGCCCGGACATATTTGAAGTCACGCATATAGCATTATCACAAATTTCAGTATATAAAATTTTCATAGACTCAGAGTCAAGGCCATTAGTAGGATAAACATTTTCAGCAAATTGATCTAATATATGATGATTCATAGCCTTTTCTCGAGTACAGACCAAAGCTAGAAGATAATTTGTTTCTTTCTCTTGGAAAATACGGATTGTTTTAACAAGATTATATTGCAATTCAAAATCTAAGAATTCGACATTTGCAATGCAAAATAAACAGTTTTCATAACCTTTTTTTGCGGCAATAAACGAACGTTTTATGAATAGAGAAATCTCCTCCGCAGTAGTTGTGCTTCGACAAATTAGAATTTGCCATGGTTCAGGAAAAGATCGATAATTGATAAAAAGTGATAAAATAACATTTGGAACTAAAGAACGAGAATGACAATCTGCGACGAATATTTTTCCTTTAAAAACTGTATCAGCAATGACCGGTTCAACACAATCAGGAATGGGTCGAATACGTCGTGGAATGTCAGTGAAAATATCATGAAGTATAGCACCAATTTTACGAAGAGTCGGTAAAAAACCTGCTTCGCTTTGAACAACGGGCCATTCTCCAGTCCAATTGGGTGATTGAGGTAATTGAGCTTCATTATTAACAAACCGGACGAGATTTTGACAAATTTCTCGATTCGATGCATGAAAATTATCGTTTTCACCATCGTACGTATGATCAATTTTTCTAAAATAATCATAAAAGGCCAGAATATGACATGCAGAAAAGAAGGTTAAATAGTAGTGTTCGTTTTGCGCCTGATCAACTACTGTTTCCCATCTTTCCATATCAACAGTTAATTCATCCAACAATTGTTGCAGGTCGAAGGTTCCATGAGCTTCCATGCGCTTCTTTTGATAAAGAAAATGTCCATATTGAATTAGTCTTGAAGCCACAGTGATAATTTGTTGTGCTAAATCAACTTGTACAATAAATTGATTCATTAGCACGCCGATATCTTCGTTACCATCATCATCAACTGATTGATCAGTGGAGGCTCTAGATTTTCCAATCAAGAGTGCACGACCGCAGAGATCGTGCAATTCCGCTATATTATAAGATGCTGCAACACGAGGTGAATCGTTATGCTGATTTTGTGTCGTATCATATTTCAATGTAAGTTCACATGAGTTCGATAGTTCGTTATGTTCAAATATATAGAGGCCGATCGTAGCAGCATTTTTAATTCGTTCCTTAGTAACTTCACCCCGTTTTTCTATATTGCGATGCATATTCTGTAAAGCTAAATTATGCGAACCGCAAGAACTTATTTTTTCAGCGAGCGAAGGATTTTTCTGTGATACCTCAGACAAGCATTTTAAAAACGAAGTAGTTGACAATCGTGCGGCATCTTTATTTAAAGGATTCAGAGCTTTGTTGACTTCGATTAAAGCTGCCACAGTGTTCTCTTGTAATAGTTTTGTGTCCGATTGATCATCGACAGCTGTATTATATTAATTAATTAATGGAAAACAATTTATAGTAAATTAATGATGTTCTATGATATTCTACGCGCTTGGCTATACATAAAAGATAAGACATAAGGCGAGACCAACTTTGATTCTGTGTTTTACATTATCCCCTCTCCTCCCTCCCTTTGCTCCCTCTTCCCCTCTTCCCCTCCTCCCCTCCACCCCTCTTCCCCTCTTCCCCCCTCTCCCTCATATATAGGGCTACGGGTTATTTCGGAAATTTTTTATATAGTCACGGAACAATTCGGAAAAATTTTTTTTGAAAGAAAAATTTTTTTAAAATTTTACTATGTAAACCACAAATCCCCCC
>CAJVQC010001077.1:0-10916 GCA_910592285.1 Racocetra persica
TATGCTATTTGCTTTAATCGTTACAGATCGATTTAAACTGATCGATGATAATCGATCATCTGATATATAACGAAATGTATCATAGTTCGATATTTATCGAACAATGATTTATATGGTATATAACGAATTAATCGATATATATCGATATTTTTTAATCGATATATATCGATTTATTGCTATATATTGATTTATATCTTTTTAAAAAATTTTCTGATGATAAGAGAATAAAATTTATAAATAATTTTTTTTATAAAAATTTTTTTAAAAAATTAAAATCTGGTTATAAGTTGTAAAAAGCTAGTAGTGATATAAAAACTAAAAAGATAAGTTTAAATAGCCTTATCTATAGCTGACTTATTTTTACTAAAATATATTTTTTTTTAGTATTAAGATAAGGTCTTGTCTCATATTTTTATTTAGATAATTCTAAATATTTGCCTTATATAGCTATATATCTAACTTAAAAATACAGATTTAGACAATCTTATCTACAACCTAAACCTACTAGAGTATGCTATGTTCTCACTATATATTAGATTATACCTAGATTCAGTATTTAGACTATATCTAGTTATTCACTATATTTACCCATGTCTCACTATCAAATCTTGATAACTTCCAAATTGGTTTATTCAGATAATCAGTCCTTAATAGTCTCCTAATTTGATATATTTATTATTTGGTACTTCTTTTAAACTAGTATACTTTTATAAAAGTGGCCTCTTGTATATATTTCTCAAGCCAGGTACCTGCTGCTATCACTAGTTTTACATGAGAAGTATTGGTATTACATACTAAAAAAGAACTTATCAAGTATTTGCATCATCTTTTGTTGGCTTATATATCTTTGTACAACTTAATATTATATGAATGCCTCAAACCTCCTACTTACTTTTTCAGGTAAACTAATCTCATATTTCAAGCCAGACTCTGCTGCTGCCACTGGTTTGCCATTCTCAGGTTTTAGTGTTTTCTAAGTTATTTGATGCAGTGTACTTCTTACTATCCTTTAAGTACTCTCTTATATGATATTTGTCAAGACCATAGTTCATGAGGACCCCTTAAATTGTATAGCAACTACAAGGCTATATACTTCTAGCCATTAGCTATATTTTTAATTCTGCTTTAATGACCTATCTTGTTAAAGACTAGCCTAATACCACAAAATTACTTAAGTAAATAGTAAGCTAAATCACTTCTAGTTGGTATTATATTAATATTAGTAAATTCTAACTTTTTTCATTATAAATTTCTATATAGATGTGATCAGAGCTCTGAATTAATACTTTTAGATATACAGGGGTAGGTTATATTCTCTACACCAAGTAGCCTTCTATAGCTATTTCACCAGTATTAGTGATACTTCTAATTCCAGTTAAGACATTATTACAGCCTATAGTTGCGTATTACTGCTTCTCTTACTATTCTAGTTTTGGTAGTATTATATCATACTTTTAAACAATTACCTAATACTATTCTATATTAGAACTTATACTCACAATCTATTGATCATCCTTCCAAGCAAGTACCTCACAAGTTGGGTGTAGAGATATTAGTATTGTCAAATATAGAGATGATAGAATGTTAATATTATCTTCAAGTTACTCTAACTAAAGAACTTACACATGCGATTTTCTACTATCTAGACTTTCTATAATACTGCTATTACATGTAGTACCTTTACTCCACAACTTAATCTTCTTTCAAGAACTTTTTATTCTGGTTTTGTATTGTACTTGAACTTTTTACAGAGCTTTGCATCTGATTATAGCTTTCATAGATTACAGAAACAAATTTTATTAAAATTTGACTCTAGCCTGACTTGAACTATTGATCTAGTCTGTAGGTTTAGGAGCTTAACTAATAAGCTATAGGATCCAAACTCTACTAAAATAATTTATTTTAATTTTTTAAATAAACTTTTAATATAAAATTTTATATATAGGATTTAATTATTTTGCGCAGATACATTGTAACGCACCTCATAAGATCAGATATAATATAAAATCAAAACAATAGTTTGTTACATGATTAGAGTTAGCATTAGATAAGATTAGAGTAGACATAAAAAATAGACTTATAGTAAAATTTTGCAAGAAATTTTTTTGTTAGAACCCAAAAGGTAGTTGCATATGCGAAATTTTGAGTTATAAGCATTTTTTTGAAAATGAACACTTTGTTTTAAATTTTCTTGATTGTGTAATATTACATCTGATCTTATGTTTTAATTAGTTGATTAGGGTGCGTTACAATGCAAATGTGCTAAATTACATAATTCATATATATATTATATTTTTAAAATTAGTAATTTATTCTTTTTTATAAAATTTTGCTAATAAAATTTTTAATTTGAAAAATTATTTTAAATAATCTTATTTTACTATTTTGATATATTAATCTTTAAAATTTAAAAATAAAGTGATTTGCAAGTTAAAAATAATCTTAAATTAAGTTTATAATAAATTTATATATTTTATTGTAATTTTATTACTTATATATTAACAGATGTAATATTTTTTTAACTGTTAAAAAATGATTAATTAACTATTTCAATTTTATATATTCTATCAAAATTGTTCAGGTTTGCAAAATTAAATATATTGTCTTTCTACTAATTATAATTAGTTTTTTTTAATAAATATTATCAAAATTAAAGATATTATATATTAAATATTTGGCAATAATATTATAGTTCATATTATTTAGCACTATTAACAGTTAAATTTAAATCTTTAATTTAAATTTAATTTTTTAAGAATTTAATTATTATTACTTAATCAAATAATTAAATTTTTATTAAAAATAAAAAATATAAAAATCTGTTTATTATTATAGTTAGAATAAATTTAGTTAAAATAGGCTAGACTAATTTAATTTAGTAGTTTATTTTACTTTCTTCTCTTTTAATCTCTCTTTTTCTTTTAGTAAAAAATTTTTTAAAATATATAGTTGATATTGTCTAATTGCATACTATCTGTTAGAAGCTTTTTATACATATAGATAATATATGTATTTAAGTTATAAGAACCATAGTTGTATTAATAGTTAAAAATTAAAATTTTTTATGTAGTTAGAGTATATATGCAATTAGACAGTATATAATTAGACAGTATCAACTATATATATAATTTGGCCAAAAAGCTAATACTAAACAAAATTAAAATTAGAAATTATAAGAATCTAAAAAATTTAAAAAGAAAATAAATAAATATAAAAGACAAGCAAGATTAGACTAATATAGTCAATACTATTTAATTGTATGCTATCTGTTAGAGACTTTTTCATATATATAGACTATATAAGTATTTAAGTTATAAGAACTATATTTGTGTTAATAGTTAAAAACCAAAATTTTTTATGCAATTAGAGAATATATACAATTAGATA
Organism: Racocetra persica; assembly: GCA_910592285.1. NCBI lineage: Eukaryota > Fungi > Glomeromycota > Glomeromycetes > Diversisporales > Gigasporaceae > Racocetra > Racocetra persica. The sequence goes on from CAJVQC010001077.1 coordinate 3,388, forward strand.
GTATACAATTAGATAATATTGACTATAATTTCTAATTAAAAAAATTTTTAATAAAATTTATTATATATACAGTTATCCTTTTTTATAGTCACCTCTTATATAGCAATACTCTCTTTATAAGTACTATTTTTTAAAAAATTATTGAAAATTTATTTATTAAAAAATCGTTATATAATCACAATACTATTAAAATTTTATAATTATTTCTTTTTTATATAAAACAAACTGTGTGATTATAGAGAAGAATAACTATATATTCTATATCTTTTAAAAAAAATATAATATAAACTATCAAATCAAGTTGGTCTTACTATATAATTAGCAAATTATCTACTATAGTTATAGTTAATAATAGTTAGTTAAATAGCTTAGCTAACTAGTTATTTAATACTAAATTTTTTATTTTCTAGTTAATAAATTATAATTATTATTTAATTCAATTTAAAATATATAAATTATAGAATTGTTATAAAAAATATTTTAGCTATTATATTATAGTAAATTTTTGATTTTAATTAGTTAAAAATGACAAACAATATTTATATCAAATTTTATTAATAAATTATAGTTATTTATTAAATAAAAAATATTTCTAAACTAATTTTACTATGTGTTATATAATTTAGCATATATGTACTATAAAACACTTTCTAATCAACCAATTAAAATATAAGATTAGGTATAATATTACATGATTAGAAAAATTCAAAACAAGCATTTATTTTACTAAAAATTGTTTATAACTTAAAATTTTATATATACAACTTTTGAGTTCTAATAAAAAAAATTTCTTGCAAAATTTTACTATAAGCCATTTTTTACTACCTTAATTTAACCTTAATCACAAAAAAAACAATTGCTTTGTATAATGCACTTGTGTAAAATGATTAAATTCTTTTACTATAATAAAATATATTTTTTAAATAGAATATTATTATAGTGCTATAGCATTTTAGCACTATAGCACTATAGTATTATCTTTTATAATATAAAAATAAAATTTAAACAAAAGTAAGTTCTAGTTACACAAATTGACTATGTATAAGTATTTTTTTATATTGATTTTGCATTTTTTTACTACTTGTAAGCATTTTCTTTTTTCTTCTTTATAGTATTGTCTTGTTGTTAGTATCATAATTATTATTATTTTGTTCTTGCTAGTATGTATCATGGATGCTGTAATTAATGTTGTAATTGTTGTAATTTATGTCATTTATTATATTTAGTTTAGACAGTATCATGTTATTTATATTCATTCTGCAGATAATACATAGTTGTTTATTAATACTTTCAATTTTCTTATATCATCATTTCATTAGTGATATTAAATAGTGCTTTGCTTTTCTAATGCTTTGCTTTGTTTGTTTGCTAAAACTTTACTTTCACTGGTACTGGTACTTTGCTTTTTAGTGTTTACTCTTTTTCTATGACTTTATTTTCTGGCATATTGCTTGTTGCTACCTTGTCTTTCTGATATTTTACTTTTTGATGCTTTGTGTTGCTCTTTTGCTAGAACTTTACTTTACTGGTAATTTGCTTGCTACTGCTTTACTTTCTAATATTTTGCTTTTTTGCTAGAACTTAGCTTTTACTAAGGCTTGATTTGCTGCTACTTCACCTTTTAGATACTTGCTTGTACACTTTGCTAAAACTTGCTGATATTGTATTACATTGCTATGTTATCTAAATAAGTATTATTTTTTTTTTCTATATTACTTTTTCATTTTGCTAACCTGAATACTTTCAAATTTTTGTATTATTTTTTCACTAGTGACATTAAATAGTTCTTGCTTTGCTTTGTTTTTTTGCTAGAACTTTACTTTTGCTAGTGCTAGTGTTTTACTTTTTTGGTGTTTGCTCTTTTGCTAGAACTTTATTTTACTGGTGCTTCAATTTGCTGCTGCCCTGTCTTTTTGATGCTTTGCTTTTTTGGTGTTTTGCTTTGCTTTTTTAGTGCTTTGCTTTGCTCTTTTGCTAGAACTTTACTTTTACTGGTACTTGCTACTCCACCTTTTTAGTGCTTTGCTTGTGCTCTTTTGCTAGAACCTGTTAGTATTGTATCATGTTGCTAGGTTGTTTAGATAAGTATCATTTTTTTTGTTACCTATATTACTTTATTTTACTAACCAGTCTCTTTTTTATAGTGTTTATATTATGTTGATGATTTGTTACCATTTTGTTATTTGTGAATATAGTTATCTGATGTTGATATCATCATATACTGGTATTATCTTTCATTGGTTCATTTATTTCACTGGCATTGCGGTTGCTAATTGGCATTGTTTTTGGCATTTTTGCTATATTTTGAATTGGCAGTAGATTTTTTAGATGATAGACAAATGGTAAGTTTCTTTGATGTAATATGAAAATAGTTAATTAAAGTTAGAGTTATAGTTAAAGAGCACAAGCAAAGCACTAAAAAGGTGGAGTAGCAAGTACCAGTAAAAGTAAAGTTCTAGCAAAAGAGCAAAGCAAAGCACTAAAAAAGCAAAGCAAAACACCAAAAAAGCAAAGCATCAAAAAGACAGGGCAGCAGCAAATTGAAGCACCAGTAAAATAAAGTTCTAGCAAAAGAGCAAAATATTAGAAAGTAAAGCAGTAGCAAGCAAATTACCAGTAAAGTAAAGTTCTAGCAAAAGAGCAACACAAAGCATCAAAAAGTAAAATATCAGAAAGACAAGGTAGCAACAAGCAATATGCCAGAAAATAAAGTCATAGAAAAAGAGTAAACACTAAAAAGCAAAGTACCAGTACCAGTGAAAGTAAAGTTTTAGCAAACAAACAAAGCAAAGCATTAGAAAAGCAAAGCACTATTTAATATCACTAATGAAATGATGATATAAGAAAATTGAAAGTATTAATAAACAACTATGTATTATCTGCAGAATGAATATAAATAACATGATACTGTCTAAACTAAATATAATAAATGACATAAATTACAACAATTACAACATTAATTACAGCATCCATGATACATACTAGCAAGAACAAAATAATAATAATTATGATACTAACAACAAGACAATACTATAAAGAAGAAAAAAGAAAATGCTTACAAGTAGTAAAAAAATGCAAAATCAATATAAAAAAATACTTATACATAGTCAATTTGTGTAACTAGAACTTACTTTTGTTTAAATTTTATTTTTATATTATAAAAGATAATACTATAGTGCTATAGTGCTAAAATGCTATAGCACTATAATAATATTCTATTTAAAAAATATATTTTATTATAGTAAAAGAATTTAATCATTTTACACAAGTGCATTATACAAAGCAATTGTTTTTTTTGTGATTAAGGTTAAATTAAGGTAGTAAAAAATGGCTTATAGTAAAATTTTGCAAGAAATTTTTTTTATTAGAACTCAAAAGTTGTATATATAAAATTTTAAGTTATAAACAATTTTTAGTAAAATAAATGCTTGTTTTGAATTTTTCTAATCATGTAATATTATACCTAATCTTATATTTTAATTGGTTGATTAGAAAGTGTTTTATAGTACATATATGCTAAATTATATAACACATAGTAAAATTAGTTTAGAAATATTTTTTATTTAATAAATAACTATAATTTATTAATAAAATTTGATATAAATATTGTTTGTCATTTTTAACTAATTAAAATCAAAAATTTACTATAATATAATAGCTAAAATATTTTTTATAACAATTCTATAATTTATATATTTTAAATTGAATTAAATAATAATTATAATTTATTAACTAGAAAATAAAAAATTTAGTATTAAATAACTAGTTAGCTAAGCTATTTAACTAACTATTATTAACTATAACTATAGTAGATAATTTGCTAATTATATAGTAAGACCAACTTGATTTGATAGTTTATATTATATTTTTTTTAAAAGATATAGAATATATAGTTATTCTTCTCTATAATCACACAGTTTGTTTTATATAAAAAAGAAATAATTATAAAATTTTAATAGTATTGTGATTATATAACGATTTTTTAATAAATAAATTTTCAATAATTTTTTAAAAAATAGTACTTATAAAGAGAGTATTGCTATATAAGAGGTGACTATAAAAAAGGATAACTGTATATATAATAAATTTTATTAAAAATTTTTTTAATTAGAAATTATAGTCAATATTATCTAATTGTATACTATCTAATTGTATATATTCTCTAATTGCATAAAAAATTTTGGTTTTTAACTATTAACACAAATATAGTTCTTATAACTTAAATACTTATATAGTCTATATATATGAAAAAGTCTCTAACAGATAGCATACAATTAAATAGTATTGACTATATTAGTCTAATCTTGCTTGTCTTTTATATTTATTTATTTTCTTTTTAAATTTTTTAGATTCTTATAATTTCTAATTTTAATTTTGTTTAGTATTAGCTTTTTGGCCAAATTATATATATAGTTGATACTGTCTAATTATATACTGTCTAATTGCATATATACTCTAACTACATAAAAAATTTTAATTTTTAACTATTAATACAACTATGGTTCTTATAACTTAAATACATATATTATCTATATGTATAAAAAGCTTCTAACAGATAGTATGCAATTAGACAATATCAACTATATATTTTAAAAAATTTTTTACTAAAAGAAAAAGAGAGATTAAAAGAGAAGAAAGTAAAATAAACTACTAAATTAAATTAGTCTAGCCTATTTTAACTAAATTTATTCTAACTATAATAATAAACAGATTTTTATATTTTTTATTTTTAATAAAAATTTAATTATTTGATTAAGTAATAATAATTAAATTCTTAAAAAATTAAATTTAAATTAAAGATTTAAATTTAACTGTTAATAGTGCTAAATAATATGAACTATAATATTATTGCCAAATATTTAATATATAATATCTTTAATTTTGATAATATTTATTAAAAAAAACTAATTATAATTAGTAGAAAGACAATATATTTAATTTTGCAAACCTGAACAATTTTGATAGAATATATAAAATTGAAATAGTTAATTAATCATTTTTTAACAGTTAAAAAAATATTACATCTGTTAATATATAAGTAATAAAATTACAATAAAATATATAAATTTATTATAAACTTAATTTAAGATTATTTTTAACTTGCAAATCACTTTATTTTTAAATTTTAAAGATTAATATATCAAAATAGTAAAATAAGATTATTTAAAATAATTTTTCAAATTAAAAATTTTATTAGCAAAATTTTATAAAAAAGAATAAATTACTAATTTTAAAAATATAATATATATATGAATTATGTAATTTAGCACATTTGCATTGTAACGCACCCTAATCAACTAATTAAAACATAAGATCAGATGTAATATTACACAATCAAGAAAATTTAAAACAAAGTGTTCATTTTCAAAAAAATGCTTATAACTCAAAATTTCGCATATGCAACTACCTTTTGGGTTCTAACAAAAAAATTTCTTGCAAAATTTTACTATAAGTCTATTTTTTATGTCTACTCTAATCTTATCTAATGCTAACTCTAATCATGTAACAAACTATTGTTTTGATTTTATATTATATCTGATCTTATGAGGTGCGTTACAATGTATCTGCGCAAAATAATTAAATCCTATATATAAAATTTTATATTAAAAGTTTATTTAAAAAATTAAAATAAATTATTTTAGTAGAGTTTGGATCCTATAGCTTATTAGTTAAGCTCCTAAACCTACAGACTAGATCAATAGTTCAAGTCAGGCTAGAGTCAAATTTTAATAAAATTTGTTTCTGTAATCTATGAAAGCTATAATCAGATGCAAAGCTCTGTAAAAAGTTCAAGTACAATACAAAACCAGAATAAAAAGTTCTTGAAAGAAGATTAAGTTGTGGAGTAAAGGTACTACATGTAATAGCAGTATTATAGAAAGTCTAGATAGTAGAAAATCGCATGTGTAAGTTCTTTAGTTAGAGTAACTTGAAGATAATATTAACATTCTATCATCTCTATATTTGACAATACTAATATCTCTACACCCAACTTGTGAGGTACTTGCTTGGAAGGATGATCAATAGATTGTGAGTATAAGTTCTAATATAGAATAGTATTAGGTAATTGTTTAAAAGTATGATATAATACTACCAAAACTAGAATAGTAAGAGAAGCAGTAATACGCAACTATAGGCTGTAATAATGTCTTAACTGGAATTAGAAGTATCACTAATACTGGTGAAATAGCTATAGAAGGCTACTTGGTGTAGAGAATATAACCTACCCCTGTATATCTAAAAGTATTAATTCAGAGCTCTGATCACATCTATATAGAAATTTATAATGAAAAAAGTTAGAATTTACTAATATTAATATAATACCAACTAGAAGTGATTTAGCTTACTATTTACTTAAGTAATTTTGTGGTATTAGGCTAGTCTTTAACAAGATAGGTCATTAAAGCAGAATTAAAAATATAGCTAATGGCTAGAAGTATATAGCCTTGTAGTTGCTATACAATTTAAGGGGTCCTCATGAACTATGGTCTTGACAAATATCATATAAGAGAGTACTTAAAGGATAGTAAGAAGTACACTGCATCAAATAACTTAGAAAACACTAAAACCTGAGAATGGCAAACCAGTGGCAGCAGCAGAGTCTGGCTTGAAATATGAGATTAGTTTACCTGAAAAAGTAAGTAGGAGGTTTGAGGCATTCATATAATATTAAGTTGTACAAAGATATATAAGCCAACAAAAGATGATGCAAATACTTGATAAGTTCTTTTTTAGTATGTAATACCAATACTTCTCATGTAAAACTAGTGATAGCAGCAGGTACCTGGCTTGAGAAATATATACAAGAGGCCACTTTTATAAAAGTATACTAGTTTAAAAGAAGTACCAAATAATAAATATATCAAATTAGGAGACTATTAAGGACTGATTATCTGAATAAACCAATTTGGAAGTTATCAAGATTTGATAGTGAGACATGGGTAAATATAGTGAATAACTAGATATAGTCTAAATACTGAATCTAGGTATAATCTAATATATAGTGAGAACATAGCATACTCTAGTAGGTTTAGGTTGTAGATAAGATTGTCTAAATCTGTATTTTTAAGTTAGATATATAGCTATATAAGGCAAATATTTAGAATTATCTAAATAAAAATATGAGACAAGACCTTATCTTAATACTAAAAAAAAATATATTTTAGTAAAAATAAGTCAGCTATAGATAAGGCTATTTAAACTTATCTTTTTAGTTTTTATATCACTACTAGCTTTTTACAACTTATAACCAGATTTTAATTTTTTAAAAAAATTTTTATAAAAAAAATTATTTATAAATTTTATTCTCTTATCATCAGAAAATTTTTTAAAAAGATATAAATCAATATATAGCAATAAATCGATATATATCGATTAAAAAATATCGATATATATCGATTAATTCGTTATATACCATATAAATCATTGTTCGATAAATATCGAACTATGATACATTTCGTTATATATCAGATGATCGATTATCATCGATCAGTTTAAATCGATCTGTAACGATTAAAGCAAATAGCATA
>CAJVQC010001078.1:0-10916 GCA_910592285.1 Racocetra persica
ATTATTTTAACAAGAAATTATATTTACAGTAATGATCTTTATATATATTTTTATTATTCGTGAGAAATTCAAAAACTCTACTCAATCCCGCGGATCCCACACGTGATCTCGCATCCCGTGCAGGATTTTTGAAAATATCGGTATTTGCCCATCACTAGTTATGCGTATTAATCAACGCATGTCATTTTTCAATTTCCACCGATTGAAAAATGACTCGGGTCAGTTCTTAATGCTGACAAGACTTGCATGCAATAATAAAACTGATTAATAATACAATAGTTCTTTTACTATCATGTATTTTTTTTCTTCGTAGTACTTATGAATTTACAAGTTACAATTTTCTATCACCAATGAAAAATAAACAAGCATCTAATTATATCAAAATTGTTTGGACCTTTACTGCAGATGAACTACTACATGTCAAGTTCGTAATTTTAAAACTCTTAGTTCATAATATTAAAGACTCTTAGTTCATAATATTCAAACACTTTTAACCTAAAATATTCATATAAAATATTTAAAAACGTCCAACTATCCCTTAACCCATTTGTCAATTGGGGGCAAATTTGCCCTGAAATTTTTGGATGCTCGTTTATATTACAACCATGACAAAATAATAGTAAACATGGTATAAAACTTTATACCACAATATAAAAACAGTATTTATTTTGTTATTTACATTCATGATACTCAATAAAACAATCTGGACGCTGCTTATTAAAACATAATAGCACATTACATGTTGTGCACCACACCTGGCTTTGTGGTGAATTTTATACCTGCACCAAATACTTGAACCTCTTTGCTCATGATATACTGGGTAGTGACTTTGTGGTAATAATCATTCAACAGGTAACACAAATTTTTTTGTAACATAAAATGGTCTTTGTTGATCATTTTGTAATTCTAACTGAAATGTTGCTTTTTTTGTCCGTGTATTTAATTGTTGGTAATTTGACTCATTTCAAGTGATTCTTCTACCAAATTCTATGCCAAATTTATTCTGAAATCTTTGTGCACTGTTATCAAATTAAGATTTTTTGAAATTAAGAAAGTATTAACAATATTGGTATCCAGAAGCCAAAAAAATAATGGCATTCAAGTGCGATATACAGGAACTTGTGTTGTATAATAACCCTTAATTGATTGACAATGTCAACACTATCCACATTATAGATATTTTATAGAATAGGTGGGTATTATAAGAAATAAGCTTCACTAATGATTAGTAATCATTAATTTTTTAATAGTGGAGTTGCAGAGTTTGTAGAGTTTGCCTACCTATTTTATAGAATATCTTATATAATAGTTGTAATCATCTATTATAGCAGATATGGAAAGAACTTTTTTACTTACATTACCAAAAATATAACAAATTTTTACTGCATTTGTACTAGTTGTTCATGGCCTTCTTCTTTCTTATTCTACTTGAAATTCTAAAATTTTATGTATGGTTATTAACATGGTCACAGAACTATTATCCATCCAAAACACAACTAAAACATCATTCATAACTGCTTTAGAAAGAGTATCCCATTTGAATTTTGGTGATTTTTATATTTTTGAGCAAAAAAAAATTTTGAAGTATTAATTCTTACAGTTCCACAACCACCATACCCATTTTTTCATATATGATTAAATAGGTTAATACTAGTAAAAAAATTATCTATATAAATATCGAATGTTTTGTTTTTTGGAAGTTGAGATACCAAGTGATAAACCTGCTAACTAATTTTGTAATATTCAGAATTGAAGTAATTTTAGAATTAGTTTCAATTGATTCAATATGGGAAGTAAGAACAAAACAATAAGTATATCCTGAATCATATAAAGAAAATATTTTGTATTCTTCAAATGTGGGTTTATTATTAATTCACACTATATAGCTGCTTCTTTCTCTAAATCTAACAACTATTTTGTTAATAGGAACTTGTGATTTTGGTAAGTATAATGATTTAGAAACTTTTGTATATGTGTAGCCAAGGGTTTAATTTTTAAATATTATGATAACTGTGATAATTTTATTTTAATTTTTGTGATATAAAGATATCACTTTATCTTTTATTTTTTAAAAAAATCAATAAAATAAAAAATAAACTTGTTCAAATTAAACTAAAGTCATATATTTTGTAATTTCATGTTGTGGATATTACCAATCTATTTTTTTATAATTTTCTCTACTTAGTAACTTAAAAATACCCATATAAATTATTAAAATAAATTATATTGACAATTCTTTGATTGTTAAAAAATACTATTTACATCTGTTATTAGCCAATTTTGCTATTGCATAATAAATTATATTTTTAACAATAAAATTCAATTATAAATTAAAAAAGAATAGATAAAAAATTGAATATAAAGTAATTTCACTAATAGGTAATTTGTTGGTTACTTTTACTTAGAAAATATGATATGGTTTAGTATGCTTAAATTTTTAAAATAACAGTAGTGGTGGTAAATTAATTAAAGATATATTTTTTTTGTTTGACTAAGTTTATTAATTTTATTAATTTTTTTTGTTTTTATATTCATAGTTTCTTCTTTAGACTCATTAGCAGCTTCTTCTTCAGTTTTATCAACAAATTATATACTTTATCACCTTCATTATCAGTAATATCTCTAACTTTACTTTCAATTTCATTCTCAATATTTTATATGAGCTCAAAAATATAGGAATCATTGTCTTCAATATCATTATTCATATTGTATTCTTGATGTCTAGAAATAGTATTAAAGTGGTATGTAAAAAAGAAAGTAAGTAAATAAAAAATAAATAAATAAATAAATTATAATGATTGTAATCAACAAAGCCTAATAGAAGATGATCAAACAATTACCAAAAAAACAATGCATTGCATAAACCAAAAATAAATGAATAATTCTAAATAAGTAAAATCAGCTTTTTTGAATTAAATAAGGAAAACCTTAAATTTTCTATATATGCACTACATGAATTACAAATTGAATTTTAAAAATTTGAGTGTAAAATTGTAGGAAAAATATTTAAGAGATAATAGAATGGGAATTTCTTTTAAAAAAATTGCCACAAATTATAATTAAGCTACTATCAAAAAATTTGCTATACTCAAGATGATATGGATACATTCTATTTGTTAAAACAATTATATTTAAAATATTTTGTATATATATATAAACTTTGATTATACTTCATTAAACACACATATGTGAAGTGTATGTTGAATCAAATCGTTATAATTACATTTTTAAAATTATATTAACTATAAAATAGCCTATATCATTTTCTAATTAAAAATAAAATATAGAATTAATAATTAAAATAAATTAAAAAATAATATGAAAAATGCATAAAATTGAATATACACGTAAGTTTAAATGTATTATAATAATTTATTTATTAATAGTAAATTTTATACAAATATTTGTTGAAAATATCATATTATTTTTAAATTGAAAAATAAAATGCATTAATTAATAATTGACATAAATTAAGAATATCATATAATATATATAACTAGTGATATGCAAAATCCTGATTTTTTCAAATTTTATACATATGGGAATTTGTTAAAATTGCTTATAAGTTTTTAATGTTTTAGCATTTTAGCATTTTAATATTTTAGCATTTTAGAGATTTTAAGTTATGCACAATATAGATCATTTCTATAAAAGAAGTATGATCTATATGACTATTGTCTTATTTGGGAAACATCTAAAGTGGAGCAAATTCTTATAATATATATTTTATTGAATTAACTTTGAGGTTAGGATCATCTTATATTAGGGTTAGGCTAGGTTTTAGGTAGTTAGATATAAGCAAAATTGTCTTTCTAATATTTTAATTAACCTGCCTGAGGTAGGTTTAGACTGCTGTTTTTTGTATTTTTCAGGTTTTTCATTTTTATTTCTTGTTTTGCTTTACTAGCAATCATCAAAATTCTATGATTTGATTGGTCAGATATCATGTGATTCTGCTCCACTTTAGATGACCCCCTTATTTGAAGTGAAAAGTCTACAGACACGTACAGATCACATGATTTTTCACATACCATCAATCATGTAATATTTTATATCAGCCATACAAACGTATATACTAATATATATACAAATCATTTGAAGTGATCAAGCAATCACAAAAAATACTCATTGAAAGTATACATTACTATGGCTTGTATGATAACAAATAATTACATTTATTGAGATATCATTATCAATTTATTCCACTTTTCAGAGTATTACCAAGTAATTAATAATGCATGTTCTTTTGAAACTCTGATTAATGAGAGGAAAAAATCTATGCAACTTAGATGCATATGATGTAATAATATTTCATAAAAAATAATATATAAGAAAAAAACAATTAGTTGTGATCGTTCGCTTAAAAATTTAATTAATAATAAAAAACGCTTATTTTTGAAATACTTGTTATTCATTAATACATTTTTGATTAATTATTGTATCAGTTATAGAACTGACCATGCCTAAATTGAACAAGAAATTTGAGTCTTTAGAGGCCTTTGAAAATGCTACTAAGTTAGCTGCTAAAGCTTATAGATTCGCTTTTTTATGAAAAGACAGTAACTTTGTTAGAAACAAAACCAAATCACTCTTTGTTGTCTTGCAATGTACTAAAGGTAGAGAATAGCACAATAACTGGAATATAACTGAAGAAACCAGAAAAAGAATAAAAGATACCAAATGTGAAAAATGTCCTGTATATATTAGGGCCACTATAAAATATTATTCAACAGTAAATTCTAGCAATGAACCTGTATAGATTGTCACAAGAATTGCACTTAAGCACAATTACCCTATGCTTAAAGTTGATAAAATTGCAACATTTACTCAGTATCATGTCATGAATTTAGAGCAAAAAAATCTTATAAAACAATTGCATAAAAGTAATGCACCCACATGAGTTATCATAGTAGCTGCTAACAAAATTGATAATGGTAGAATTATTCATCCAAAGAATGTTGTAAATAAATATACTCGTATTAGACTTGCCTTGAATGAGGGTTTTAATGATGATTCTACTTAAAAATTTTTGAAACTTCTTAAAGAGCTTGATTACATTGTTGTACTATTAAAAACAGTAAAAGGATACTTAACTCATCTATTTTTTCTCATGTTAAAGCAATCAAATGCATTGCAAGATATCCAGAGGTTCTTATTGTAGATTCGACATACAAACAAATATCTACAAGTATCCTCTTGCAAGTGCTGTTGGTATCAACAATATCAGTAATGAAAAAGAAGTATTGGCATCTCATCAAATTGCAATAGCCTGGATAGAAGATGAAAGTGAAGTATCGTATACATAGTTTCTGCAAACACTTTAGACTAAGATCTATGATGTTTATAGTTGTTTTTCTAAAGTTTTTATGTCTAATAGAGATTAGATATTAAGAAATGCTACGTCTAAGGTGTTTCCTGAGTCTAACAAAATACTATGCGTTTGGCACATTTTGGAACAGAATTTGAAGACTAATTGTCGCAAACTTTTTAAGGAGAATGATGACTACCAGATATTTAAAAAAGAAGTTGAGGCTTTATGTTTTACATTGTATGAAGAGCAAATCCCACAATCATTAAATGTAGTTAAAAAAGCTGCAAAAAAATCATATACTCCTAAAAAAGTAATGTCGTATATTGATATATTGATGAAAGAATCAAATACATAGATTTTTGCTTATACTAAATAGTTCTGCCATATAGGAATATTGACAACTAGAAGGTCAGAGTCATCTCACAAAGTATTTAAGCAAGCAATCGAGACTGCTAAGGATTTGGAAAGTATTTTTTGTCAGATTGATTAAATGATGCATCTACAGCATCTAAAAGCATCTATATACTTAGATTCAAATAAAGTTGCTGTCAATCTATTTACACTTCATAACTCCAAATTTGGCAAGCTTATTGAAAACATATCAGTATGAGTAATCAATAATATCAAAAGAATATTACAAAAAATGAAAGAAAGTTCTATTGTAAATAAATATACCGAAATTTGTAAGTGCCTGACCAAGATTAATTATAAACTTCCTTGTTTATATGTAATTTCAATAGATAGTCCAATTCTTTTGTCTATTATTGACAAAAGATGGCTTCTTGAGAGACCTGATATCATAGAGTCTCTGTGTCCTTCAAAGTCTATAATTACAGATCCCAAGTTTTATAATACAGTCAGACCTCCTTATAATCACACCCCATATAGTCACACCTCTATTTAAGTACCAGTTTTGTGTGACAGATTTAAAATATAGTAAAAAAAATCTCATTATAGTCACAAATCACTTATAATTGCTATTATCTTAAAATCTAATTTTTAAGTCAAATTTATTAATAAAAAAACCTCTTTATAATCACTAATTTATTAATTGAAAAGTTTTTTGACTAAATTAATTATCTTTGAGTCTCTAAGTAAAGTTGTAGAGCTCATTAAGACAAATCTAATGGTGGTTAAATCATCAAAATTGGCCTAGTAGATGTTAAGATATCTTCAAAAATTTTTGGATATCTTAGCAACTACTAGGCCGATTTTGATGATTTAACCACCATTAGATTCGGCATAATAAGCTCTACAACTTTACTTAGAGACTCAAAGGTAGTTAACTTAGTACAAAAAAAGTTTTAGATTTAGGACAATTATGACTAACGAATTATCAATTAATCATTGATTGACTAAAGATCATGTGATATTAATCTGATATTTGTTTATAGTCACATCTTTATATAATTACCAAAATAGGGAAAATAGAGTGTAACAGACTTGGTAATTATATATAGGTCTGACTGTACTTTTATTAAAGCTGAGGAAACTTTTCAATAATTACTAGATAGGGTTTCAAAAATTGAGTTCATTACAAATAGTTAATATGCCATTATCTGAGCCAATTAAACTGCTACAAAAAATAGTAACAAAAGGTCATCCTTCAAATACAAAATGAGATTTACTTTTAAGTGAGCATCAAGAAATTGCTGTTGTAAAAAAAAAAGAAAATTAGAAAACATTAAGAAACTTAAAAATAAAACCATCTAGCAATAGCATATACTATTAAAACAGGTTTTTATTAATTCAGATTCCCTTAATTGTAAATTATATGAGGCAAATATTCCTAAATTTATGCATAAACATATTTCAGCATACTTTAATGTAATGGGTGATAGTAATTGTGGCTTCTGTGCTATTGCAATTTTAATCAGAAAACCTGAAGATTACTGGACTGATATTTGAACATTTATATATAATAAGCTTTATAACTATAAATCTCATTACATTAAGCTGTTTTTAGAAAAGCAAAAGGAGTATGATAAAATATTATATGCATCACAGTAGGAAACTGACCTCTGCACTAGTGATTATTAGATGTCAATGCTGTTTTTTGGTTATGTTATTGCAAATACTTTTTAGCAACCTATACATTATTTTAGTAAGCATATTTCTTTTATATTTCTTCTAGATAACACACTATTAAACAGAAATACACCAATTGGTTTTGTTTATATCTCTGAACAAAGTATTTCATAGCTATAAAACTTAAGCCGAATATATCTATTCCTCCTATTGCAAGAGGTTGGGAAGAAGTATGTACTAAACAAAGCAAGTTGTGAAAGAATCTGTTTGCAACAAGAATTGCCTTTTTTAAACAATATCAATATATAGAAAAGGAAAATCTGAAAATATAGTTTTGCAGTAATATGAAAAAATTGATATTTGATATAAAATATTTTATATGCGGTTCAGTTTGCTTTGAGAAAATTATAATACTTAAACTTTTATATGTATGCTTTTATAAATAAAAGATTTTCAGTATTGTATTTCATATAAATTTAGAAATTTCATAATTTTTTTTACATTAAATTTTACTAAAAAAAGATATATATATATGTACATATGTACAATACATAGTATGTATCTGGTATGTACCATGTATGTATAATACATACATACTAGAGTTGCAGGTGAAACTAGTTAATTACACCAGGTAAATTGGTGAAACTGGCACACTATAGTATATTTTAAAAAATAAAATAGCGCAACTGGTGATATTGGTAAAACTGGTGATATTGGTGAAACTAGTGACATTGGTGAAACTGGTAACATTGGTAAAGCTGGTGATATTATATGATGTCAAGTAAGGCACTGTGAATTGGTATAATATTTACTAATTTGAAAGCTGTTTGTTTAGCTCTAAAGAGCTATTCTGTTAAAACTTCTTCGCCTTATAAATAATTATGCTAGTCAATACTATTTATTATACACTATTTAAACAAAAATGTTATAACCAGAGCTTCATTTATCCTTTATCTAATAATCAGTATATAGTAACTCTAAATACCTATAATAAAATAAGGTAGCTGCACAACATGTGGTGCCACACAGGCCCAGTTCGATCACGTATCTAGATATTTTATATTTATATGATAAACATTTGATTCGTACCCTGAATAGATTATATAGTGAAGGGTGTATTATCCGGGCATTACGTGAAGAAGATATATTAACCTATCATGACAAAACTTCTATACCTTTAATTATAGTAACACAAAAATTCCAGGCTGAAGACTCTAAAATTCTTGGTCTGGGCCTAATATAGTCACAGGATCCTGAAATACAACAAACACGCTATACAACAGTTGCACTAAAATCAGAAACACGATGTGATTAAATTTAATCAAGAATATGCCTTGTGCAAGATAATAAATTTTATAATAATTACTGCCAAGGAAAAACTTCAAACTGGAAATTTAAATTTATTATTATTATATCAGGAATGGGGTGATATATAATATCACAAAGTATATAGTTCATATTAGGGTGGGGAACGGGCCCAACAGGCTTTTTTTGGAAATTAATTCGGGCCATCTTTCAAAACTCTGGTCACATGGTAATTTACCATGTGATCAGTGTTTTGAAAGATAGCCCGAATTAATTTCAAAAAAAGCCCGTTGGGTTCATTCCCTACCCTAGTTCATATGGCATTTTTTAGTGATGTATTTTCTGCAAAATCTCAAATACATTAAATGCAACAAAATGATCGATATCAGTAAAGTTTAGGCTATGCAAAGTTAATTTTTCATTTTGTATAACCCACCGACCCAAATTTTCCAAAAAAACTATTATTTTTTTTTTTAAATTCCTATTGTGCCAATTATTCTATTTTTTCCATTTAATTTTTTCACCGGTATCACCCGATGATGGCCTTAATTTTCTGGAAGTATCTAATAGGTCCGAAAAAAAATCAAAATTTTCTGATTCCATGTTATGCAAACTGAAGAATTAACTTTGTGTAACCTTAAATGTAAATATGAATTAATTTAGGCCACGCAAAGTTAATTTTTTTTTTGTTTAAAAAAAAAAATAATAATAATCCGACCTGCCAGCCAGAATTTTGAAACATCAGGTTATGCAAACCGAAAAATTAACTTTACGTGGTCTCAGGTATATGCAGGTTATGATGACTACATAGAAGTAAACTGGGTTTTTAAATACACTGCACTGTTATTTTAGTCATGGGGCCTGCAACCCATTTAGCGAAGGTCCATACACTACTACGGTAGCCATAGAGCCTAAAACAAGGTCTTTGCATTGCTACCGCAGCCGCAAAGCCTAACTGCCAAGGTTTTCATATTGCTACTACAGCCTAATTGCTACAAAAGCACTACAGAAACAAAATCCTTGTACTACTGCAGTCTCAGAGCCTAATCGCTACAAAAACAAAATCATTGTACTATACTGGCAATCATAAGTAGTGCAACAAAAAAAATTTTTACTTAGATCGCATTATTTCCTGCAATTCTGGGTGTATCCTTTATTTATTTTTTTATTTTACTCATAAATGGTACATTTTTTTAATGTTAAAATTTTAATATTCATTATTATTGCCAATGTAAAGATAATTGAGCATGATGAACCCTCTCATTATAATCACAAATTCTGAAATCTAGGTGAGCCTTGGCCACTCTGGTAGGTTTAGGTTGCAGATAACTTGTCTGAGCCTCTAATCTTAATATCTTATAGATATAGAATTCAAATATAAATTTTTTCTGTATATTCTACTTGTAAAAAGTTTAACTGAGTTTTAATAAAGATAGAGGCATGGCCTCACCTTTAATATTAAAAAAAAAAAGATAATTGAGCATGTAGCACAAATCACGTGTTGCATTACTTTTGATCATTTTTTATAATGATCAGATGATAGCCATTGTCAAAGGATCACTTGACCGGAAAATCTATTCTCATTTTTGTATTCTCATGTTACAACAGAACTTAAATGACATTCTAGCAAAAAAAAAAATATATATGATTTATAACTCAAAAGAAACCTAGTTTTTTCATTGCTGCAAAACCAGTGTACCACAAGAGTAGTAAGCTAGACATCTTTCCTAGCTCTTTATATCAATAAAAGTGGTGGAGCTATCATGTTTGCAAAAAATTAGTGAAGGTTTTGTCATTTACCTGTCAGCAGTGAACCAACCCAAGTAATGATTTTAAAATTGAGCCACCCACCTTTGCCATTTAATTGCCATTGAAGTATGGTTTTATCAAAAAAATTAAAATGTATTAATAATTTAGGTTTTTTTTTTTTTACATATAAAAATTACGGTTTGGTAATAGAGGTTAAATAAAAAAAGCTCTACCTGTATGAATATCGACGAAAACGTTGGCTTGAATTTGTGAAAATCAGTCTACCAAATACTGGTCTAGGTAATTTCGTCTAAAAAGCTAAAATTAAAATTTTTTGAATTGGATAGTAAATAATACTATAGAAACAACTCAAAAAATTATTAATTTGCTTTTAATATTAGAGATTTGGGACAGGTTTGTAAAGGTATAATGCTATATTAAATTTCGCGGTATTAATAGCCTTTGCAAAGTCGACTACGGGATGAATATTGAATTATACTAATATATTTTTTATTAATATTTT
>CAJVQC010001079.1:0-10913 GCA_910592285.1 Racocetra persica
TAAAAAAGTAAATCAGAGCTAAAAAAGTGTAAAAACGCAGGCAAATTTGCCTGTATTCTACTACAATCTAAGGGATATGACAGTATTAATATTTCACTATTGGATAACCTCTACTACTTATTTGCTCAGATACTACTAATCTGTATCTTAAGTCAGTTTTTGCTACTGCAGCTCAACTACAGATACCCCAGGTCTTAACATTATATAGTTACTTGGTACTTTTTTCTGTTCTTTTAAATATTACTTGCTATAGTAAGCTTAGAACATATTTTACAAGCATCCAGAACAATTTTGGGTATATCTAGAGAGTTTATTGACTCTAGTGATACTATATTACTATATAATGCTTGCTTTTAGCATATTGTTATATAATATTAAAACAATTCTGGTTATTCTTAGAAATTTATACTAGCTTCAATAATGCTGTACTACTATTTGTTATTGTAAATTTTAGAGGTTGGTAGATCTTAGACTTGTTTATCATAAACTTTCATATAGATATAACTAGAGCCCAATTCAATATCTTTATATATATACAGAATATTAAACAACTTCTATAATCTTTGTCTTCTAGAGTATTTTCATTCTGTATTGTCAGAAGTGCTTTTGATTCTGATAAGGTTAATTCTTTATTACAGACCATTCACATATTCACCATTTTTCTCACTACTTTCAACTTTGGTTATAACAATTACTTTTCCAAGCAAGTATCTATATTTTTTTTTCAAATAAGAACTTATACATACAATCTGTTGATCACTCTTTCAAGCAAGTACCCTACAAGTTAGGTATAAAAATATTAGTATTACCAAACCTGAAGATACAAAAATATTGGTACTGCTCTGTCTCTTAAAGATTTATTTGCATAACTTTTATAGCTGCAGTCTTCTGTAATACCACAATTACACATAATATTAATGCTTCATATTTAGGTTTTCTTCTAAAAATCCTATTTCAGCTTCATATTTGCACTTGAACTTAGCTACAAAGCTCTGTATTCAATTATTTTTTTTTGATAATTCGGCAATCTGCCTCTGTTTATTTAAGATTAAAACTATTCAAAAAATTACATGAATTTTTATTTATAGCTATACTAATCTAACCAAACAAAAGGCTCACCAAGCCTAAGCCCAATGCAACCTGCCTCAGTAGCCATTAGCCTTCTTTGGGGTTTCTAACTTGCTAGAGACTTTTTTTTTCTCAGTTGTCAGCTGGCGGCTACACGCCTTGTTAGTACTGCCTTATTTTAAAGAATTCAAATTTATTTTACATCTTGTTAGAGATGACCAAGTTGGTTTTGCTTCATAAAGAACCAGATTCTTAATATTTCTGAATACCACTTCTTTATGTTCTTCTTTTCTTTTCCTTTTTGGGTCTAGAATATTTTCTTTATCTGTATATATTCTTCTAGCTTTTCTTCTCTTTTTGGTTCTTTTGTTCTTTTTCGAGATTCTTTCTTTCTTTTCTTATTCATTTTAAAGTTCGCATCTGAGGTTCTATATATGTTGGCGAAATCTCTTCCTGAATTTGTTTAGTATCTTGCCTATTAGCTTTCTTGCTGTGATCTTGCCTTGCACTAGGCTCTCGATGCTTGTTTTCCTTTTGTCTTGTATCAGACCTCTTATTATATAGTTTCTTGTCTCTATTCTTTCTGGCCCTTCCATGTCAAAAATACTTTTCTTGATATCATTTTCTTCTAGGTCTAGACCCATATCATTTTCTTTCTTGAGTACTTTGATTACATCTTTCATTATCTCTTTTTCTATTATACTCCAGACTTTTTGAATTCTTTATAGCTTGCTAGATGATTTATCATTTCAGATTTTGTATAACAAATTATATATTTATCTGTCTCGTATAAATCTGGTCTTCTTGTTTTTAGTTCTGACATTGTTGGCAGTGATTCATTAAGGCATTTAACTCTAAAAATCTATCTACTATTATTTTTACTATCTAAACAATTGTTACCCTTTACTCCTTCTATATATTTCTATGTTTTCCTCTAATCAACTTCTTCATCTTTTTTCTTTTCTATCCAGGTTTCTATTCTTCTCAAACTTGTTCATTCTGTATCTAGTATTGATGTCGTAACTTGATTTACAAAATTTCGTATTGGGCAATCGATTGTCAATTTCTTTTAGCTTAGTACTATTTGCATATGTTCATTCCAAGAGACTTGAACTTCTATAAAATTGTTTGATATAGTACCTTCTCTTGCAAGTTTGTTTACTTCTTCATTGCTTTTAATTTCACTATGGCCTTTTACTTTATGAATCTTTAGTCTGATTCTCTCGATTCTTCTTATTCTTTTGATTTGACATATTAAGCTTCTATTCTTTGTTTTAAGGTAGTTTCTCATTTTATTCATTTTTTCTACATTCTTGATCATTTGAATTGCTACTTGGTTGTCTGTATTTACTTGTAAATCTGCTTCTTCTGTAGCTACCAATAGGACTATTAGAATCATGCCAAATTTAGCTCTTGTTGAGGATGGCCACCCTATCATAGTATATTTGAACTCTGCTTCTATCTTGTTATTTTTCTTTTTTTTTGTTGACAGTGTCTATCCAATCCCTATTTGTGTTTCTTTAGAATTCGCCCTCAGTTCTGTTAACAACCCATCTGTATAGGCTACCAATTTCTTGAAACTTGTGAACTTTTTTGCTACATTCTTGAGCTCTCTAATGGCTACTTCTCCTTTTTGCACCTGTGGATAGCTTTTTCGTTTAAGGGTCTTATATTGATTATCATTCTTTGTTGATTAGCTTTTGCTTTCCAATCTTCTTGTATCATCATCTCAGTCTTGCCCATTATGTTTTTTTATGGTACTATTATTTCAGCTCTTTGTTTTTTGTTAACTTTGACTCTTTTTACTAGGTACTTGTTTACTACCCTTGTTGTCTCTTTAAATTGTTTCTCAATAGTACATGCTTCACTTTTGGTCGTTGCTATACTATCTTTGCATCCTTCGCAGGGTTTTATAACTTCTTTTCCCTCTTCTAAATAGTCCTGCTTGCACCAATGTTTTATTTTAAACCTCTTGTGGCCATGTTTGTGGATTACTCTATTTATCTCTACTTTTCTATTTTTTCCATCAAACTCTATCTACTCTTTTTGTCTTTTGTTATTGCTAATGTCTTTCGGTTTTGCTTGGATAAACTCGTAGTTTTCTGGGCCTCTTTTGAACTCTTCTTTGACCTCTTTGCTTGTTCTGTCTCTAATAACTAGTTTTTCTATTTCTTGGAACCACATTGCCATTCTGCCTCTTGTACTGTGGTTTCTTAATTTCTTAATTTGTTTCTAAGTGAGCAATGACTCTCCTTTGCTGTCTAGTATTTGTTCGAGTATGAAGATGTTTGTCATTTTCTCTTGTCTGAAGCTTGGTCTATGCTTCTTTCTAAGCCAACTTATAATTTCAGTTTTTCTTTTATATAGCTGCAAGTTCTTTTCTAATTCTGCAGATCTAATGTCTATTTTGAGCTTTTTTGCTTCTTTTATGATTCTGAAGCACAAATTGTTCCTAATATTGACCTGTTCTAGCTTTTGTATACTAAGGTCTAGTATATATTTGCTACTTTTTAGATTTAGCTGAAATTGTTTTAATCTTATCTATATTGTTTTTCCTACATCTTGCCTGTTATTAAGTCTTGCTATAAGTTCTGTAATATGGTGTACAATTTGGTTCTGCTATATAGTCTTGACACCGACTATATTCTTATATATTATTGCTGCATTCAGCATTGTGTATGTTATTCTTGCCTTGTTCTTAATCAACATGAAGAGTGGCTTTGTAGTTTATCACATACTTCTCTTGGCAATATATATTGTTGCGCTCTGTACTCTACCCTTGGTATTAGTACTCTCTTGTTGATATACTGCATATGTGCTAATGATATTTTCTTCTTTTTGAAACCTTTAACTACTGTCTGTACTTCTTTCTTTATGATTTCTTCTACATGCTTTTGTTTGGCCTTCTCTGATACCCATATTCCTAGATATCTTGTTAGTTCTTCTAGACTTTTCCTTGGGACTGTTTCTTCTTTTAGGCCAAATTTTATACCCCTATCTGTGTTCGCCTTGTCTTTGGAGTGTATTATTAGTAGTTCTGACTTCTTTGTATTAATCTCTATATCATTAATTTCAAAGAATTCTTTTGCTATATATGTGATTTTACCTATTTTTTCTCAGCTTCTTGCTATGTATATCGTATCATCTGTATATACTAGTACTGGGATCTTTATATTTTGTCTTTCAATCTCATTGAACTTGATGTTTTTGGGCTACAAAACCTCTATTTCATAAACTTACTTCTTTTGCTGCTTGTATCTAAACCAGAAGAGGATCATAGAAGATCTTTTATATTAGTGGTGATATAACTTCTCCTTGGTCTATACCATCTTTGGCTATGAATTGTTGAGTTACTTCCACTCCTGTGATTACTTCTATTTCTCTGTTTTCATATAGGTTGATTATAAAGTCTTTTGTATTTTCAGGCAACTTGATTCTTCTCAAGGCTAGCTTGAGCATTTCTATGCTCACTGAGTCAAAAGCTTTCTTCATATCTTGAAACAGCAATCATAATTCCTTCTTTTTCTTTCTTGTGTTTTCTGTAATGCTGTTTAAGATATGAATTGGCCTTGCTATGCTTTTTTCTGGTAGATCTGTATAATTTCTTCCTTCAAGGACTTCTTTCTCTTTTAGTATTCTTCCTAGCCTGTTGTTTAAGATTCTTACTACTATTTTCCTAAATGTTTCAAGTAGTAGGATTGGTTTGATATTATTTAGGTTGTAGTTCTAGTCCTCTTGTTTTGGTATTGGGTATAGCATCCCTAGCTTCTACTTTCTTGGCATAGATCTTGCCTCAAAGCACCTGTTTGCCAGAATTCTGAAGGCTTTTCTTGTTCGCTTGTTCGTATGTTTGATCAGTGGATATGTTATTCCTGTTGGGCCTGGTACTGATATGTTCTTGGTTTGTGCTAATATTTTTACCCATTTTGCATTTGATACCTCTTTATTTAAATCATCATACCATTGAGCTTGTATTTTCTTTATAGATTTGTATCTTTCTTTTCACCTTGCAGGTATTTGTTTGCCTTTGTGTTTTTTTTTCTAAACTATTTTATGAAATGATTTTTGACCTCTACTAGCATCTCGTTTGCTTCATTTAACAGTTTATTCTCATCTTCTCCTTCATTTTCTTTGATTATTTTGTTGATTTTAATGTTGTTATAAGGCCTGTTTAATATGCTATTGATCATTCTTCTTCGATCTTTCACTATCATTTCATGTTTTTTCTCTGATTCTTTTTTCTTTTTCTGTTTGTTTTTCAGCTAGCCAAACTCATACTAACAGAAAGATGCAGCATTATAACTAACAGGCTTAGACAAGATACAAAAAAACTAGGCTAATGGTATAGAAAGATAAAAAGAAAAGACTACATAGACCTGTCAGACAAAGAAATAGAAGGTTTATATATCTTCATTAGAACAATAAAAAAAAAATAGGATTTGAAGGATATAGCAAACCCAGTAAATAATAAAGATCTAGAAATATGGTAGAAAGTGCTATACGAGAAGTGGCAAGCTGAAAAACAAACAGAAAAAGAAAAAAGAATCAGAGAAAAAACATGAAATGATAGTGAAAGATCGAAGAAGAATGATCAATAGCATATTAAACAGGCCTTATAACAACATTAAAATCAACAAAATAATCAAAGAAAATGAAGGAGAAGATGAGAATAAACTGTTAAATGAAGCAAACGAGATGCTAGTAGAGGTCAAAAATCATTTCATAAAATAGTTTAGAAAAAAAAACACAAAGGCAAACAAATACCTGCAAGGTGAAAAGAAAGATACAAATCTATAAAGAAAATACAAGCTCAATGGTATGATGATTTAAATAAAGAGGTATCAAATGCAAAATGGGTAAAAATATTAGCACAAACCAAGAACATATCAGTACCAGGCCCAACAGGAATAACATATCCACTGATCAAACATACGAACAAGCGAACAAGAAAAGCCTTCAGAATTCTGGCAAACAGGTGCTTTGAGGCAAGATCTATGCCAAGAAAGTAGAAGCTAGGGATGCTATACCCAATACCAAAACAAGAGGACTAGAACTACAACCTAAATAATATCAAACCAATCCTACTACTTGAAACATTTAGGAAAATAGTAGTAAGAATCTTAAACAACAGGCTAGGAAGAATACTAAAAGAGAAAGAAGTCCTTGAAGGAAGAAATTATACAGATCTACCAGAAAAAAGCATAGCAAGGCCAATTCATATCTTAAACAGCATTACAGAAAACACAAGAAAGAAAAAGAAGGAATTATGATTGCTGTTTCAAGATATGAAGAAAGCTTTTGACTCAGTGAGCATAGAAATGCTCAAGCTAGCCTTGAGAAGAATCAAGTTGCCTGAAAATACAAAAGACTTTATAATCAACCTATATGAAAACAGAGAAATAGAAGTAATCACAGGAGTGGAAGTAACTCAACAATTCATAGCCAAAGATGGTATAGACCAAGGAGAAGTTATATCACCACTAATATAAAAGATCTTCTATGATCCTCTTCTGGTTTAGATACAAGCAGCAAAAGAAGTAAGTTTATGAAATAGAGGTTTTGTAGCCCAAAAACATCAAGTTCAATGAGATTGAAAGACAAAATATAAAGATCCCAGTACTAGTATATACAGATGATACGATATACATAGCAAGAAGCTGAGAAAAAATAGGTAAAATCACATATATAGCAAAAGAATTCTTTGAAATTAATGATATAGAGATTAATACAAAGAAGTCAGAACTACTAATAATACACTCCAAAGACAAGGCGAACACAGATAGGGGTATAAAATTTGGCCTAAAAGAAGAAACAGTCCCAAGGAAAAGTCTAGAAGAACTAACAAGATATCTAGGAATATGGGTATCAGAGAAGGCCAAACAAAAGCATGTAGAAGAAATCATAAAGAAAGAAGTACAGACAGTAGTTAAAGGTTTCAAAAAGAAGAAAATATCATTAGCACATATGCAGTATATCAACAAGAGAGTACTAATACCAAGGGTAGAGTACAGAGCGCAACAATATATATTGCCAAGAGAAGTATGTGATAAACTACAAAGCCACTCTTCATGTTGATTAAGAACAAGGCAAGAATAACATACACAATGCTGAATGCAGCAATAATATATAAGAATATAGTCGGTGTCAAGACTATATAGCAGAACCAAATTGTACACCATATTACAGAACTTATAGCAAGACTTAATAACAGGCAAGATGTAGGAAAAACAATATAGATAAGATTAAAACAATTTCAGCTAAATCTAAAAAGTAGCAAATATATACTAGACCTTAGTATACAAAAGCTAGAACAGGTCAATATTAGGAACAATTTGTGCTTCAGAATCATAAAAGAAGCAAAAAAGCTCAAAATAGACATTAGATCTGCAGAATTAGAAAAGAACTTGCAGCTATATAAAAGAAAAACTGAAATTATAAGTTGGCTTAGAAAGAAGCATAGACCAAGCTTCAGACAAGAGAAAATGACAAACATCTTCATACTCGAACAAATACTAGACAGCAAAGGAGAGTCATTGCTCACTTAGAAACAAATTAAGAAATTAAGAAACCACAGTACAAGAGGCAGAATGGCAATGTGGTTCCAAGAAATAGAAAAACTAGTTATTAGAGACAGAACAAGCAAAGAGGTCAAAGAAGAGTTCAAAAGAGGCCCAGAAAACTACGAGTTTATCCAAGCAAAACCGAAAGACATTAGCAATAACAAAAGACAAAAAGAGTAGATAGAGTTTGATGGAAAAAATAGAAAAGTAGAGATAAATAGAGTAATCCACAAACATGGCCACAAGAGGTTTAAAATAAAACATTGGTGCAAGCAGGACTATTTAGAAGAGGGAAAAGAAGTTATAAAACCCTGCGAAGGATGCAAAGATAGTATAG
Organism: Racocetra persica; assembly: GCA_910592285.1. NCBI lineage: Eukaryota > Fungi > Glomeromycota > Glomeromycetes > Diversisporales > Gigasporaceae > Racocetra > Racocetra persica. The sequence goes on from CAJVQC010001079.1 coordinate 7,966, forward strand.
CAACGACCAAAAGTGAAGCATGTACTATTGAGAAACAATTTAAAGAGACAACAAGGGTAGTAAACAAGTACCTAGTAAAAAGAGTCAAAGTTAACAAAAAACAAAGAGCTGAAATAATAGTACCATAAAAAAACATAATGGGCAAGACTGAGATGATGATACAAGAAGATTGGAAAGCAAAAGCTAATCAACAAAGAATGATAATCAATATAAGACCCTTAAACGAAAAAGCTATCCACAGGTGCAAAAAGGAGAAGTAGCCATTAGAGAGCTCAAGAATGTAGCAAAAAAGTTCACAAGTTTCAAGAAATTGGTAGCCTATACAGATGGGTTGTTAACAGAACTGAGGGCGAATTCTAAAGAAACACAAATAGGGATTGGATAGACACTGTCAACAAAAAAAAAGAAAAATAACAAGATAGAAGCAGAGTTCAAATATACTATGATAGGGTGGCCATCCTCAACAAGAGCTAAATTTGGCATGATTCTAATAGTCCTATTGGTAGCTACAGAAGAAGCAGATTTACAAGTAAATACAGACAACCAAGTAGCAATTCAAATGATCAAGAATGTAGAAAAAATGAATAAAATGAGAAACTACCTTAAAACAAAGAATAGAAGCTTAATATGTCAAATCAAAAGAATAAGAAGAATCGAGAGAATCAGACTAAAGATTCATAAAGTAAAAGGCCATAGTGAAATTAAAAGCAATGAAGAAGTAAACAAACTTGCAAGAGAAGGTACTATATCAAACAATTTTATAGAAGTTCAAGTCTCTTGGAATGAACATATGCAAATAGTACTAAGCTAAAAGAAATTGACAATCGATTGCCCAATACGAAATTTTGTAAATCAAGTTACGACATCAATACTAGATACAGAATGAACAAGTTTGAGAAGAATAGAAACCTGGATAGAAAAGAAAAAAGATGAAGAAGTTGATTAGAGGAAAACATAGAAATATATAGAAGGAGTAAAGGGTAACAATTGTTTAGATAGTAAAAATAATAGTAGATAGATTTTTAGAGTTAAATGCCTTAATGAATCACTGCCAACAATGTCAGAACTAAAAACAAGAAGACCAGATTTATACGAGACAGATAAATATATAATTTGTTATACAAAATCTGAAATGATAAATCATCTAGCAAGCTATAAAGAATTCAAAAAGTCTGGAGTATAATAGAAAAAGAGATAATGAAAGATGTAATCAAAGTACTCAAGAAAGAAAATGATATGGGTCTAGACCTAGAAGAAAATGATATCAAGAAAAGTATTTTTGACATGGAAGGGCCAGAAAGAATAGAGACAAGAAACTATATAATAAGAGGTCTGATACAAGACAAAAGGAAAACAAGCATCGAGAGCCTAGTGCAAGGCAAGATCACAGCAAGAAAGCTAATAGGCAAGATACTAAACAAATTCAGGAAGAGATTTCGCCAACATATATAGAACCTCAGATGCGAACTTTAAAATGAATAAGAAAAGAAAGAAAGAATCTCGAAAAAGAACAAAAGAACCAAAAAGAGAAGAAAAGCTAGAAGAATATATACAGATAAAGAAAATATTCTAGACCCAAAAAGGAAAAGAAAAGAAGAACATAAAGAAGTGGTATTCAGAAATATTAAGAATCTGGTTCTTTATGAAGCAAAACCAACTTGGTCATCTCTAACAAGATGTAAAATAAATTTGAATTCTTTAAAATAAGGCAGTACTAACAAGGCGTGTAGCCGCCAGCTGACAACTGAGAAAAAAAAAGTCTCTAGCAAGTTAGAAACCCCAAAGAAGGCTAATGGCTACTGAGGCAGGTTGCATTGGGCTTAGGCTTGGTGAGCCTTTTGTTTGGTTAGATTAGTATAGCTATAAATAAAAATTCATGTAATTTTTTGAATAGTTTTAATCTTAAATAAACAGAGGCAGATTGCCGAATTATCAAAAAAAAATAATTGAATACAGAGCTTTGTAGCTAAGTTCAAGTGCAAATATGAAGCTGAAATAGGATTTTTAGAAGAAAACCTAAATATGAAGCATTAATATTATGTGTAATTGTGGTATTACAGAAGACTGCAGCTATAAAAGTTATGCAAATAAATCTTTAAGAGACAGAGCAGTACCAATATTTTTGTATCTTCAGGTTTGGTAATACTAATATTTTTATACCTAACTTGTAGGGTACTTGCTTGAAAGAGTGATCAACAGATTGTATGTATAAGTTCTTATTTGAAAAAAAAATATAGATACTTGCTTGGAAAAGTAATTGTTATAACCAAAGTTGAAAGTAGTGAGAAAAATGGTGAATATGTGAATGGTCTGTAATAAAGAATTAACCTTATCAGAATCAAAAGCACTTCTGACAATACAGAATGAAAATACTCTAGAAGACAAAGATTATAGAAGTTGTTTAATATTCTGTATATATATAAAGATATTGAATTGGGCTCTAGTTATATCTATATGAAAGTTTATGATAAACAAGTCTAAGATCTACCAACCTCTAAAATTTACAATAACAAATAGTAGTACAGCATTATTGAAGCTAGTATAAATTTCTAAGAATAACCAGAATTGTTTTAATATTATATAACAATATGCTAAAAGCAAGCATTATATAGTAATATAGTATCACTAGAGTCAATAAACTCTCTAGATATACCCAAAATTGTTCTGGATGCTTGTAAAATATGTTCTAAGCTTACTATAGCAAGTAATATTTAAAAGAACAGAAAAAAGTACCAAGTAACTATATAATGTTAAGACCTGGGGTATCTGTAGTTGAGCTGCAGTAGCAAAAACTGACTTAAGATACAGATTAGTAGTATCTGAGCAAATAAGTAGTAGAGGTTATCCAATAGTGAAATATTAATACTGTCATATCCCTTAGATTGTAGTAGAATACAGGCAAATTTGCCTGCGTTTTTACACTTTTTTAGCTCTGATTTACTTTTTTA